>JAHWFO010081734.1:282277-297945 GCA_023313115.1 Rhysida immarginata | reverse complement strand
GGCACCCTATCATTCCTAAACGTTTTTATATTTCACTTTCATATGTTTCATCCTATTACATTTTTCTCGCCGCCCCCTTATTATTTCCTATTTGTCCTCCGTCTTGTCCTATCCCAACAGTTCGTCTAATTAATCTCATTTGTTCTCTTGTTTGTCAGCCAATAACGCCTTACTATTCCCCATGCAAACTATATATAAACCCGTCCGTTAGTACTAATTTCATAACTTTAGGACAATTCTCTAATATTCTCTTTGCTTTTAGAGAATTATCCTTTTTTGCTTTGATAAAGGATAGGCTCTATCCGAAACGTCAGCTCTTTATTTGATTTTTTAGTTTTATTTTGATTATACTTATATATTTATTATTTTGTTATTTGTTAATTATTATTTTATTTTTCAGTTGTATTTATTAACTATTTATTGCATTCCAGGGTTTTTGTGTCTCGTCCTTTTCTCTTATAAATATCCATTCATTATATTTGATTCACAAATACAGAATGCTGTATCTTTTATAAAGGTGGGTGACCCAAATTTTAAGAAATAATTAAACGTCTATTTGGAAAAAATTCTGGCAATAAAGTCACTATCATCTGTCTCAACCTTCCGTTCTTTTGTCATCTTAAAATTTAAATAAAATTCTGTTGCTAATTTTGATAAACCTGCTTAATGTATGGAGTTGTTTTCGATAAAAAAAACAAAAACTTATTATAGTTTAAATATTTAATTTTTAATATCAAAACACAATTACAAGAGGATAATTCTTATCTATACTTTTTATATACCACCAAATTTTACAAAGATAAATTTTAACTCCATTGTTTAATCCCTTTTTTATGCAAACAAACAAGATAAAATAACGCTAGCCCTTGGCTAGAATTTCGCCATTGTGGATCTTTTGTCAAAATTCCACATGGGTATTCAATGCTTCACACACTTTTCTATTATAACCTTGCCTCACTTCCTTATACTATCGAGGTTTCTCTCGCATACTCGCTGATCGCCTGCGAGATCGAAATTCTAGTATCGAGAGCCTCTCAGCACCTCCCCCACTTCTCTCGCTCTCGCAGGCGGTAGTGGAATGCAGTTTTAATCAGGTTGCCCCAATTTGATGACGTGGACAGCAAAAACCTATTTCCGTGTTATCGCTATCGCGGTTTGCCTGTAATGGACCCCCCCCCCCCCAGAGATATATATAGTTCATCCAACAAGAGAAAAACAGGGTGTGTCACAGGAAGTTTCAGATTAGCCAATCAGAGAAAGGGGGCCTCATGCGCTTAATCACTTGTGTCTCATGTCTCATTGAAGAAGCGCTTTATAATATTACAGCAGAAGCTTTAATATTATTCAATTGCTTTGCTTTAATTATAATTAAAAATGTTGTACCCTTCATAAAATTATCTTTTAACTCAATTTTATATATATCGTTGTTCGAGATTCCCTGGGCCTTTTCTTTCCAGGAGTTGAAAAGCGAGGAGAGGGGGTGGTAGCTTTGCATGAAGACGCTTCGTTTCCTTCTTGAACAATTGTTGGAACTCAAGAAAAAGAAACTTGCGTTGCCTTGGAAGTTTCTTCTATCAAAGCAGATGAGCTTTTAAAACACTAATTTCCTTTAAAGTAGCAAAATACGTTCCACACAAATCTCCCTAGCCTGGCTGGGAATAGTTTTTCCTTGTTTGGCTGAAGAGTTGTTGCACGGCGTCGCCATTACAAAGTGACTTGTGCAGAAGGAGAGATCCCACAAAGCATTGCGGATGAGTGAGTAGTCGATATCAGACCGGAAACACACCGTTTTTCTCTTGTTGGACGAAGTATAGTAAATATGTTTGAGTCCTCACTCTGAACGCAGCCTAAGGAAGCGAGATAAATAGTTTCAGATACTTATTCATGAAGTTTTTAAATTATTCACCAATGTCCATTTTACAATAAAATAATAATTTTATTCCTATAGAATTGAGCCGACTTTCGTCCTTTCGGATATCTTCAGTATTCGTTTGCAACTGATTTTTTAAAATTTCTTACAATGAATTTTCTAAATTTTAAACACTATTTGTATAATTATTGTTAATAATTTTTCCGGTTACATGTTTTTTTTTTTGAGATTAATATGAGTTCTTGCTAATTATTTTATTACTAGAATTCCACCCCTCACATGACGGGTGTCAACTATGAAGGTTGAAGGGTAAAGAAATGAAAGTGGAGGATCAATGGTTTTCAAAACTATATATATTCTGCAACAATATAGGCTACTGTGCATCTGAGTATAAAAGTATCAATGATGTATATTAAAGATAGACTCCGAATCCTATTGTTAACAGCAGCAAAAAGTGAAGCAAATTGAGCCATGATAGTTCTGGGCAGGAGTGAGCCGTGGAGTGAGCCGAGACCTGTCTGGCTGCTTTGTTTTTGAAGATTTTGGGCCCGAGGAATTATTAATTCAAAACCATTATTCAAAGTTGTTCTGCGTACAACTGTACAAACAGACAAGAAAAAGGATCAGGAATCATTTTCCACAAAAATAAATCAAAAATACGTAACTAAAATGAAAATACGTTAATGAAAGACAATCGAAACGAAATTGAAACCATGATCGAAATATTGTTTATAAAATATAATAAAATACTTCAAACACAAAGTAAACGAAAACATAAACTTATCACTCCGTGATCGGCGTGTGAAAGAATTATTTTAATCAGTTACTCTCGTGTTTAGCCATGTGTTTTGCATCATCTTCACTCACTTTCAGCCATGACAGTTCTGGGCATGGAGCTTCCCAATTTGCTTCAAGTTACAACAATAGGATTCGGAGTCTATCTTTAATTAATATATTAATATTATACATCCTTAATATATCTTTATAATAATATCTATCTATATATATAAAGAAGGATGTTTCTGGGTTTGTCTGTGGGTCTGTTTGTCTGTATGTTTTTTATACAAATCTACAGTTTTATTCCGATCTTGATAAAATTTCGCATACATGACCTTCAAAGCATGAGGAAGGTCACTGTATACCTCAGATTTCGGAAAAATAATAAATATCGATAAAAAAATCGATATTCATGGTTATGGCAAGGCATATTAATGAGAAATATCTCATGACCAACAATGCAAGGCAAAGTTTGTACAACAATAGGTATCAACAATGGTATCAGCACGCAATTCACAAACACACTGCATGAACCAACAATATATATCTCATGACCAACAATGCAAGGCAAAGTTTGTGCAACAATAGGCCCATTGTGTTCGCATCAACAATGGTATCAACGCGCAATTCACCAATAACAATGAGCACAGAATGATGATGTAATGTTAAAGCAATCTTTCCAAGAATTATAACAATGAACATAAAATGATGATGTAATATGGATAAGTTTCAATTTGTAACAATGCAATTCAGGCTTTTCTTAGAAAAGAGAGTTCTTAGTACTTAACAATTTCTTGAAAGTCTTTAAAAATGATGAGTAACTGGAGATAATGGAGAGTTAGCAGACTATTGAGAAAGAGTGGAAAGACGAGAGAGGAAGCACTCCTTTAGCTCCGTGATGTATTGAGCAAATGGGAAGCAAGTAAATAGAAGAATCGGGGACCGCTAGACTGCACAAAGTGTTGAATGGCCAAGTTTTGCTTCAACACATCGAGAGAAGAGTGGAAATTGCAACAACACTAAGTATACATCTGAGGTAAGATTACGTGAGTAAGAAATTATTTAGACTACCAGTGGCATCCTTGGAGAGGTCCAGCACCATTGTGAGCCTTTAAAAAGATTTTTTCGAAATTTTCATTAAGAATTTTTACTGTATTAATTCTAAGCATTTTCATGTGTTTATTTTTAAGATATTGCAAAATTTAATTTAATTTTTTGAGATTGTTCTGTTTACATCCAAGTGTAATTATCCTGGGCAACGCCGGGTACCTTTGCTAGTATATATATAAAGAAGGATGCTTGTGGGTGGGTTGGTCTGTCTGTCTGTACGTTTTTTATACAAATCTACAGTTTTATTCCGATCTTGATGAAATTTCGCATACATGACCTTCAAAGCATGAAGAAGGTCACTGTCTACCTCAGATTTCGGAAAAATAATAATTATCGATAAAAAAATCGATATTCATGGTTATGACAAGGCATATTAATGAGAAATATCTCATGACCAACAATGCAAGGCAAAGTTGGTACAACAATAGGTATCAACAATGGTATCAGCACGCAATTCATAAACACACTGCATGAACCAACAATATATATATCATGACCAACAATGAAAGGAAAAGTTTGTGGAAGTGTAATTATCCCGGGCAACGCCGGGTACCTCTTCTAGTCTTTAATATAAGTCATTGAAAAATATCAACACTAAACATTTTTCAGTTCATTTATTTAATTAATAACAATGACGGCGTATTGTCTTGCCATAACAATCCCTGGCTTTTTGAAGTATAGTTGTAACTTTCTTTGTTGGCCTCAGACATTCAGAAAGACAGATAATAGAATTATAGTATTATAGATTTATTTTACATTTAATTGCATTATTGTGTATGATATTACCTTTTATTAATTTTAATTATATAGTTCTCGTAATCTTTTGTTTTTGCTTAGTAATTCTTTCTTATTATATCAAAAATGCACTAAACTCCAAATATACAGAACACAATCTATTAAGCAAACATAAAACCGGGAATTCCAAACATGCAAACTAATATACAAAATTAATGATAAGAAAGAAAGAAATAATCATTGAAAATTTATTTATTTTTATGCTAAACAAATATTATCCACAAGAAATTTTTAAATAACATGGAATTAGTAGATTACTATTTAGTTGAATAATAAATTGCTAAGGAAGAGAAAATAAAAGAATTACTGAGCAAAAACAAATGATTACGAGAACTATATATTTAAAAATTAATATTGAAAATTTTTCAAAAAATTTCAAAAGTTTAATAAAATTATTTTTCACTTTGAAAAGATTCTTGAGTTTGTGTATTAAGTTCACTCTAAAATATTCTAAATTCATTATGAAAAATTTAGTAGATTGTTTATTTTTCTAATTGTTGCTATACTCAGTTAAAAATTGAATTTTTGTAATTATATTTTATATGTTAATTAGGATAAATAACACTCCTTTAATTAAAAGAAGACAAATAAATTAAAATAAATAATAGAAAACAATGCTAAAAGTCACCCAATTGATAAAGTTGAAGGACGAACATAAATGAAACACAGGACTTGTGGTGAAACTCGGATGAAAATAGAAGAAACGAAGATCTAGTGAAGAAATGTTACACGAACACAGATCTGTAACTGTGTGCCTCCCTGTGTTCGTGTAACATTTCTTCACTAGATCTTCGTTTCTTCTATTATTTATTTTAATTTATTTGTCTTCTTTTAATTAAAGGAGTGTTATTTATCCTAATTAACATATATTTATCACAACTCCTACGTTTATATTATATTTTATATTTAAAAACTATTTTTACATTTAGACGGGTCTCTATAACAGTGGGTAGAGTAAAAAACGTCGATGGAAAAAATGTGCCCAGAAATAATAACGAAAAAAATGAAAAACAAAATGACAAATAATCAATGGTTTTATTTCAATTTTAAAATATAATATAATATAATAAACACACAAAATTTAAAAATCTGATGACACGGCTGACTCCTGACAGGACCTCCTCTATGGCTGATATTCTTCAGTAGTCTCTGTAAATTCCTACAAGCTCGTTTCTTTTTTTGGGGTGGGGGCTGTCCTGCAGCTTCTTGGGTTAAAGCTGTTGACGAAGAGGCACAAACAATCTGAAGAGCATGGATAGCTTTCCAGATGATCGGATGATGATGGCCAAGAACACAGGAATACTTATTATTCCAAGATTCTGAATGGAAACCTAGGCGCACACTGCAGGAGTCGTATGGTCCCGTTTCTTGAGCGTACGTGTCTATAAGAACCATTCACGTAGGTGGCATCAAAACAATCTACTTCCTCCGCTCCTTCGGGCATCGTTTCACGAAGCATGACCATCCCGTTAGTTACATCCTGCAATTTCAGACGGCTAGAGCAGCCAACTTCCCCACAAAGTTTCGAAAATCCACACTTTGATGATATCGCGTAACAAGCCCTAGTTCTTGAATCTTTTTCCATATGCACTGATTTAAATGGAAATAACATCCACGCACATTGACATGTTCGCCAAATACCTCCCGGACGGCTTGTATGGCGGCAACTTCAAAATTCATAATGACAGCCACCATAATGACATGGATCCGGTGAATTCCCTAGCCTGTCACATTCAGCAAGCACAGCTCTGAACAGCTCCACATTCACCGCTTGAGTCTTGTTTTGCAAGAATGCGTACGCAATGTCAACTGCAGATTCTCCCAATGGTACATGGATCACGTAAGTCTGTAAAAAACCTTGTAGAGCAGTTGCAAAAGTTCCATCCATGAATCATATGGAAGAGTTTGCCAGTTGATGGAGGCACTGTACAGTCCCAAACACTATAATTCTTGCTTCTGCAGCAGGCCCATTGTCGTAAAACATAAATGGCTCAAGATTCACACCACCACTGGTCGACCAGATGCCCTCTATCTGCACTTCCGACAATGAGGTTGGTTGAGGGGGAAATTTATCAACTCGATTATTTCTGATAGTTCTCTTTATAGAATCTGCTGCTGGTAGTGTAGCTCGTGCCTCAGCTGACAGATCGCGCACCACTTCTGCGTACACAACGGAGGGAGAGTAGTTTGACTGCTTCGATCTATCATTCATCCTTCTCCGGCATTTAGCTTGTACAATGGCCACTTCGTCCGGAGCATGAGCATGTTCACCATGCACCCCTATGAGTTCCATGGTGTCTGTTGTTAGTATTCCCTTATTCCCTGTGCTGGAATCAACATTAAAACAAATTTTTTTGAGTGCACCATTTTGATTCTACTCGATCAGATAGAGCCCAAATGTACAGTGAGCGGCTGTTGATTTTAGATATGATTTTCGCAATCACTCTCGACACCCTTAGTAAAATCAGAGTAGCTTACCTTAGTTTTCAAAGGTTCCAAAAAATTACTCATCCAAACATTGATTGACCTTATCTGCTTTGTTATCCGAAATTATCCTTATCTCCTGTATAGGATTAAGAAAAAGGTGAATAGAAAAGTCAATGGATTGCCAGCAAATCGTCCAAGCCACGTAATCCATCACCCAGGAAATGCTCAACCACACCAGCAGTGTACCACCTAGATATTTTTTAGGCCACAAAAGAAACTATTGTAAGTATTCTACTACAATGCGAACATTTTGACCATAAATTTGTGGGATGGCATTATATAAGAGCGGAAAAATTAGCACTACAACATCCCCTCCACAGTTGTTGTAGCACCGATTTTCCGTCTTGTATAGTTCCATCCCACAAATTTGTGGTCAAAATGCTTTGCATTATAGTAGAATACTTAGGGTAATGTTGAGGTGGACTGATTCGTAATGACACAATTATGATGTGTATAAAAACTTCGAGAGCTTCTGGCTTCAATGTTGGGAATCATACAGGGATAGCTTTTTAGTTATAACATTATGAATTTTTCTTATGGTACCAATAATTAATGCCCACCCTATATACAGGGTGAATACAAAAGTCTGAACCCCCTTTTATTTTTTGAACCGAAGCAGATATGTCAATTTTGATGAATCCAATGAATAGGAAGTTGTGGGTGGCCTATCCCATGGTGCACTTTTCATCATCCCAAATATGCAAATTAGGACACATTCAAAATTTATCTCAAAAACAGTAAGGGATAGAAAAAAAAAAAACCCAATTGCAAACTTGTTCAGCATAAAAAAACAACAAAAAAAAATCATCCAAATTGGACCAACCAATCACCCACAATCACACAAGTTACTTCAAACAGTTTAAAAAAAAAAGTTAATCAACAAAATGCTCGATGTGACGACCGTGGGAACCATAACACAAATGGGCACGGAACCTAACTGACGCCAAAACATCGGCAAGCATGGCTGGTGTCACTCCTCGGCACGCTTCCTGGATTCGTTGAACCAGATCCTCCAGTAAGGCGGGCTGCGTAGCATAAACCTTGTCCTTCAGGTATCCCCACAAGAAAAAGTCAAGTGGTGTAAAATCAGGGGAGCGGGGTGGCTAACAAACTGGTCTTCCTAGGCCAATCCATTGTTGTCCAAACATCTCACTTAGACGCTCGCGAACGACCAACCTGTAATGTGGAGGAGCTCCATCATGCTGAAACCACGTGCGCTGATACGAGGCTAATAGCAGATTGTCAATGAAGTCTGTGACTACCACGTTGAGAATGTCAGCCCGATAGCGTTCTGCAGTCAGTGTTCCATCATAAAAATACGGTCCAACCACAGTGTCATTGCACAATCCACACCACACATTGATTCTTCAGTTCACTTGATGAGTTGCTTCTCGCACACATCGTGGGTTTTCGTCTGCCCAATGATTATGGTTGTGCTTGTTGATAACTCCATCCCTGGTGAACTGGGCTTCATCTGTCCACAACACCTCATGAATGAAGTTTGGATTGTCATCCAGGCAGTTAAGTAACCAGTTGCAGAAGGCGGCCCGAGCAACATAATCCAATGGCAGTAACTCCTGGTAACAATGAATATGGCATGGGTGAAAATGATGTGCGTGTAAAATGTTGAGAACAGTTCTCTGATGGCACCCAACATCTGCAGCAATTGCTCTGCTGCTTGTGTGGGGATTTGCAGCAATTGCAGCCAGAACTAGTGTTGTTGCATCCTCGTCGCCTTGTGCCCTTGGTCGTCCTCGTTCTGCATTAACATTCTCTGTAGCCTCGAATCTTTGAATAATGTGACGCACTGTTTGACGAGACGGGTGGCGTTCGTTAGGGTATCTGTCTCGATACAATTGTGGCATTCCAGTTTATAATCATGCTTATTCACATGAGAATGGAATTCTGAATATTAATTTAATCTTATTTCTGCTTATTACCACCATTGATTTGTTTATTTGAGCATTATTGAACTAAAACACGAGTTACAGAGGAGAATTTATCCATCTTTTATTAAATTTCTAGAATTGGATGAATAATTTTGTTGTAAGTTAGAATCTCTTTTTGTCTGAAGAAATGTCTCCCTCTCTTTTCAAGTTTGTTTATTGCATGAGCTTGGAACGCTCTCAGCATTCAGCCCTTTTTTCTAGACACAATGAAGGGTCCTGTGGGATAAGCTATTAGGGATTGACGCTTCTATTTGAGGCAGCTGGAAGCCCTTTGTAAATTACGACTGGTGATAGGAAGCGAGCCAGCTTGGAAAGGAGAACGAATCGCGGGGGTGAGATAAAAGACACCCTAGGAGAAAAGTTTACCCCAACGGCAATTAAGAGCAGCAGAAAGCTGACTAATGACCCTATACCATACAACATCCGCACATCTGAATCTTGCAGGTGGTTGCCAGGCAAGTTGGCACCCAATTCAAGAGTCCAGAAACAAGCTTTTAGCTTCAATTTTGACCTTTCCTCAGACCCCCATAATTTGGGCCTCTGACGTCATAATCAAACGCTGATTGGTCGTTTCGAAACCCCTTCTCGAACGAGGGAACTTGTAATTTTGAGAGATTCAGTGTTCTCTGGGATCTTGGACAGTCCAAACACCAGCGGCTTTCTCCAATTCTAGCCCTCTCATGTGCGGGCATACCGAAGCTTAAGTGGCGGGGTTGGATCTTTGTCATCCGACTGATAGCAACTCTCTTGCTATCTGTGTCCGGCTCATGGGCGTCCGTCATGAAGGGAACATCAAAATTCGTTTAGTTAATTTTTTTATTTTCTTTTATTCCATTCATGGTGCAGAAGTTATAACTTGAATTTTGCTCGATAACAGAGGCTTTTTAATGAAAGATATCATAGTTGCGACCCAACTTAAACAATGACAGTTACCCCATAAGATTCAGTTAGTATTGTCCCAAAAATGACGCGATCACGTTCGAAGATTCCCATTTGAGCCACAAACATCGGCACAAGATCAACGAGCCCAAATCCCAAAGAAGCAAGACCGTTTGATTCGTCAAAAGAGTATGTATGATCTATATTTTCCCTTTGGCCATGAAAAAGCGTTTCCTTTTTATAAAATCTCCTTAGTTACATTTGGGTAATTATACTATGGTTCAGATTCATCTTTACTGTAACCTAATCAAGTTAGTGAAGCTAGTAGTGCAAACTCATATTTTAATCTTCATTTTATTTTCATTCCATTTTTTATTATGAATAAATTTCATTGTTATTGTTAATCAAAAACTTGAGTCCCTCATTCTATTCTTGCCCTTCTTGGCACAGACTTAGTGTGGAAGAATTACTATGTAAGATACGGTATTGGGTTTAAATATTAATTGGTAATTAGTTAATTAACATTTTTTCCGACAGTAATCGGATGGCGCAGCCGTTTTTCTAATTATTTGGTTATGGCAATGAAGATAAAGTAAACCGGACCCTTACACAACCTAACTGCAGCATGTAGGTTTCTCCTTGCCTCTCCGAAGCAGAAGATCATGTTGACCATTTCCGGAACAGTGTAGCTTGCCATCCAGGAATTGTTCTGTCTTCTGTGTGCTGAAACATGCCTTATATTTGCTTTTCCGCATGAAAGTGAATACGAGTATGGTAATTTCTGTCAATTTTTTGATTTGCATGCTTTTCATGGTGGAAATATCAACATTCAGTTTTCCTTGGGCAGTGTGACTGTTTGTAAGCTACAAACAGTTCACCACGTGATTGTGGGTGATTGGTTGGTCCTATTTGGATGATTTTTTTTAAAGAATAAGTCATTAGATGGTCAGTGAGGGTTTTAATGGCACGTCTACCTCAGCTGTTCGAATTAATGATGAAAAATAGGAAAGAATATTCCGGAGCCTGGATTCGAACCAGGAACCTTTGGCTCGGACCGCCAACGCGCTAACCAATTGCGCCACTGCGGCCATGAAAGCGAACCGCTATTTGCATGACCTTAGGGCTTGGTTAGACAGTTACCTAGTTGATTTTTTTTGTTTGTTTTTTTACGCTGAACAAGTTTGCAATTGGGTTATTTTCTCTATCCCTTACGGTTGAGGTAAATTTTGAATGTGTCCTAATTTGCATAATTGGGATGATGAAAAATGCACCATGGGATAGGCCACCCACAACTTCCTATTCATTGAATTCATCAAAATTGACATATCTGCTTCGGTTCAAAAAATAAAAGGGGGTTCAAACACTTGTATTCACCCTGTATGATCCATCAATAATATCAAAAAGGAATATCAAACCTGAACAGGCTGATGTGTACAGTCGTTTCATTTGATTTAAGAAATATTCAATATTCCAAGTGCCCATAAGAAAACGGTTACGACAGTGTTTATTGGTAGCAAGGATGCGGCTTATGTATTAAAAAAGTACAAAATATTAAAGTGCGGCCTATGTATCACTGTGGCGTACCTAGCAGAGATTTTCCAAATTCTTCTTCTGCCCATGATTTTAGGCCTACTTTATATAGTTTCTCCACGGTTTTTGTTTTCTCATTGGTTAAGTATCAATCATGTTGGGGAGGGTGGAGTTTTATAGGTTAATTCATGATAGCAATGGCCAATCAGTTTACAGCAATCACAAGCTAAAAATTATTCCATGATTTATAATTGATGAATTCACATCCTATACTTGCATCCTATTAGAGTATTTTTGAAATTCGCCATTTATATTTCAAAATGTCAAAGCAACGTGCACGCTATACAGCAGCTTTTAACTAACAGCAAATGATAAGGCTGAAGAGACTGGGAATCGTGTAGCAGCAAGGCAGTTAGGAATCGACAAAAAAATATCTTCACTGTGAGTGACATCGCTATTCAGCAAAAATGTAGGTGATCAAATAGATACAGAGCTGCGTTTTGGCCAAATTTGGAAAAGGAATTGTTAACTGGGTTTTAACTCTGCAAGAAAGTGGGCGCTTGACAAGAGTATTAGGATAAAAATGAAACAAATTGCTTTAACAATGAACATTTGCTAAAATTTAATTTTTGTTAAATTTTTGCTGCTGCGGCCTTACTTCCGAAAAATATGGTAATTTTCCTTCCAACAAACATTTACATTGAAACACAAAACTACTGTGCAAAAAACTTATTCTTTTAACTATTTATTTTTAAAGTGCTTGTAAAACAGTTTGAAACAGCATTCAGAACAATGTGAATAAACTGAAAGAAAAAAATAAAGATCAAGAATCTTTTTTTTTTTTCTTTTACAAAGTAAGGTAATAGCTTAAGAATTTCTATTGTCAACAGAAATAAAACTAAAAGTGGATGTCAAAGTTTAGTTATGAAAGTTAGAGCATTGGAAAAATAAAATGTAACACTTTTTCATTATCCTGGTGGCCAACCCATCTGGCGACCACCAATAACATGAACATGAAGATGATAAACAGATTGGCACCCTTGAGGGCCATCATTGATTACCACACGATAGCCACGGTCAAGTTTCTGTTCTTTAGCAACCTTCTTAGCTACCAGTAGAAGATGACCAAGCAACTGCAAGAAAGAAAAAATACTTTATTATTATTTTAGAAGTGTGATTTTTTAAAAATAAATTTACAACTTTTCTTCTCCATTCCTTTTTTATATATTTAATGTACAGTAAAACCTCTCTGAAGTCAAAACCTAAGGGACCGAAAAAAAGCGTTCAATGTAGAGAGGTGTTCATGTTTCGCAGGCTAACCCAGACAAACACTGGAAATCCTGTAATGATCTATTTTATGCACAGTAAAATAAATGTACGGTGCAATACTGTACATTTGATGCACTTTATAAAGTGAATAACAAATGATTTAAAAGCAACGTAAAAGATCACACAAATTGTTATTGAAACTAACTTTACTAGACAATAAGATATGATACATTTAATAGGGCATTAGGATTTAATACATTTAAAAATAGTCAGCCATTGACATTTGTTTTCTTTTTTCTTGTAATTTTTTTTAATTGTTGCAGTCTTCTATCTAGCTAATCAATAACTTTTTTCTTTTGATCAATGGTTAAGTCAACATATTTACGTGTTGTTGACATTTTTGTAAAGTACAGCAAGTTGATACAGTTGAGAATCGGCCACTTGTAAAGTTCAGAACACAGAGGAAGAAACAGAGGGGGAACTCCGTATAGCTGCAAGGGAAACTTTTCTGAGATCACATGACAAAAGTCAACCAATGAAATTTTCCTTAAAAACACTCCTGGCTTCGCAGCGCTACTGTCGGTTTAGTCATAATTACGTCATTCTCCCGCAACTGGATTGTTGGAGAGGCAAGTCATGTATGACGTCAGATAAATACGTTGCTTAACGTTCTTTTCATCGGAATTATTTTAATAATTTAATTGAAGTTAATTAAAAACTTTGAAAAGCGGTTCTACGATGCAAGGTGGATTATCACAGATGAAAAGAAATTATTATTGCATTACCACGATTTCTTATTGATGGTCTCTAATTCACACGAGCAATGGCAAGCTAATATAAACACGAGTGCTTCACATGAGTGATCATGTGACAAATCAAGAATTTTTCGTTTATAAACATTATTTTATTTATGAATACAAATTTGTGTGTTTTAACATTATATAAAAATTAATACATAAACTGCGTTATTATTTTATTTATTATTTTCAAAATTGTGTCCTCACTAGCACCACGAAATTTGTATTGAAAAATGACGTAGTGATTTCCAATCACGTGGTAGAGTTTCCCATTTGCTTCTCTTCATCTGTGGTTCAGAACACATGCAGTGAAAGATTCCTATAGTTTCACTTTCACTTTCTATGAGGTGGATCACTCCCATTCATTCATGGGGAGGGGAAGCAATTTTGAAGTCCAACTCTTAGTGAAAGTGTATGAAAGTAAGCAGCTGAGCTCTAAAAACGGGACCTAAAAAGGGGGTGTTTGATGTTCAGGGTACGCAGGTGTTCACTATTCGCAGGGTCAACATAATGTAATTCCTATGGGGCTTGTCTGGGACCGCAATAAAGTGTTCAATGTAGACAAGTGTTCGAGATTGAGAGGTGTTGAGTGTCCCAGGTTTTACTGTATTATGTTTTAATACAAAGGGCGTTCAAATTTGACCTGGACTTTATATTTTATGAAATCAATAAAAAAAAAAAAAAAAAATAGTCCCCCCCCCCTACACAAGTTATTTCTCAAAGAACTCTCCTTGCTTCTCTAAACACTTTTTCCAGCATTCTGGGAGCATCTGGATACTGGTTCTGTAGAAATCTTCAGGCTGATGTTAAAATTACATCAGGACAGTCTTTTTCACTTCATAATTGGAGCCGAACCCAAGAATTCTTTAAATGTCCAAAACAGATGATAGTCGCAAAGGGTGAGATCCAGGCAGTAAGGAGGATGAGTTATATGTCCCATTTGAGTTCTGTCAATGTGTCCGTAGTCAGTTTGGCTGTGTGTGGTCTGGCATTGTCTTGCAGAAAACAAACACCACTGGTAAGGACACATTTTCCTTAGTGCTGGCTTCAGCGACATCCTCAAAATGTCACAGTAGTAGGGTGCATTTATGGTTCAACGTTCTTCCAGAAAATCGACATGAATGATACCCTTAATGTCCCAGAACACAGTTACCATCACTTTCGTTGCCGATAGTGTTATCTTGAATTTCTTGGGTCGTGGTGAGTCAGTGTGTCGCCACTCAATGCTCGCACGCGTGCTTTCAGGAGTATGGTGATGAATCCATGTCTCTCGGTGGTCACAACACTCCTTAGGAAGCTGTCACCTTCCCTGTCATATGCAGGAGAATGGAGCTGATGTTCAGTATTGAAGCCAATTCTCGGACATGAATCCGCCAGTTGTCCCTAATCAGCTCAGTTATTCGTGTGATGATGCCATCACTGGCAGCAGTTGCTGGCCTTGCCTTATGAAGTTCACTGCCAGTGGATTCTCGCCCTCCTTCAAACTTTTGGAACCAAGCAAAGACGGATGATCGAGACAAACATGACTCGATGAACTGTCTTTGAAGTCTGATGAATTTCAGATGCTTTCACAACTTTGGTGTGAAGAAACTTGAACCGAAGTTGATCTTGAAATTATTTGTTGATCAACTTTGGTCGACACACTGCTGTCTGCCATTTTGTTTAAACAAACAATCTGGTATCATGGCAACCGGATGAGTGGTGCTGCATTTGCATGATAGGCGGTAGGTGCCATCTCAACAATGAAAGTTTAGATTTTTACAACAATGAAATTTACAAAAAAAGTCCAGGTCAATTTGAGTGCCCCTCGTAGAAACTTTTTTTTAATACATATTGATTGTGTAAAAGCATTCCACTGGAATAAAAGAATGGGGAGGAGGAACTATCTACAAATCTTAAAAATTAAATTAACTTTTACCAAAATATTCATGAAGTGCTATAATGTAATTAACAAAAGTTTAATGCTTTACCAAGTAATAAAAGATCTCTTTTTGCAAAAATAAATTGTTTTTATTAAGATGTGTTTGTTTATTTATTTATTTATTTATTTATTTATTTAAATAATAAAAAAGACAAGTGTGGATAATTGTAATGGTAAATTTAGAACTAATAAACTCTTTCACCACAACGATAATAGATTGAAAATATACAACCTGATACTGGAAGTACTTTTCGGAAGCAATTGCTTCCGAAAAGTACTTCCAG
>JAHWFO010081734.1:264536-281877 GCA_023313115.1 Rhysida immarginata | reverse complement strand
TATCGTTGTGGTGAAAGAGTTTGTTATTAGTTCTAAATTTACCATTTATTTATTTATTTATTTATTTATTTATTTACACCATCATCAGTTATGATGGTGAAAGTGAAACAAGTCTTAATAAAGATAAATTATTATTCTAAAAAAAATCGGTACATCCAGAAGGAGTCATCCATTAGGAATGAAATTAAAACCATATGCAGCTTCTTAGGCACAGTGCAAATTATAGCGACATCATTAAAACATCACTGCAGTAAATGATATAGAGGGCGCTTGCAGCTTTTACCCACTGCATAAAAGGGCCACTATAAAAGATTAGAAAGTCAAAATCAGTATGCCACAGAATCATGCTCAAGAAGAATATCACTATTCACTTGCACGAGGTCGTATGGTCAGATTCATGATAGAGCCACAGGACGGTCACCTTGTCATAGAGCCAGTGCAATCACCTGTGTGATCTCAAGTCACTGTAGTTACTTGATCGCAAAGTACAACCTCATACAACATTCTTTAGTGAATATACAGGGTGAACAACTTAAGATTAAAAAGAAACTCTTTAACCCTAGTTTACTAAACCGTCCTACGCGTGACATTGTTACTAAACATTCGTAAAATTTACGATTTGGAAATAAAACTGAAAATAAATAAGAAAATCACAAACTATATTTATTTTATAAGTTTAGTTACATTCTGTGGCTTTAATAGAATACATAATAATGAAAAGAAAAATTTTTTTTTTTAAATCTGAACACTTTGAACACATGTTCATATTGTGCACCCTACATATTGGTTGTTTGTATTTCATGCAAAAGTTTGTTGTCATTTTTCTTACATGTTTTTCTTATATTTGCTTCTTGGATAGTTGCTGCTTCAGGAATAGATTCAATTTTTAAGATACCTTTTATGAGCTCTTTGATATCTCGCTGCAAAGATGGAATATTTAGTCTTTCTTTTATATGAGGCTCCATAAAATTATCAGCCATTTTCAAAACGAAATCGCGCCTGGACTTACTTTTGTTACTGTTTCTGCAGTTATTGCTAACATAAATGACGTACGAGTTTATAATTGCAATGTTAATCATATTATAAAACAAGCATAATGACCATCTACGGGTTTTTCTGTTACAGCACATAGAAGAACACATCTGGTCTACTGGATCGACAGCTCCTTTTGTTGCATTATAAAACTCAATTATTTCTGGTTTTCCACTCCTAGCATTTATCGCAATATCATCATGTGAAGTTCACAATAGATAAACCATTTTCTTTTTTTTGGTTTATAAGAAACCAAAAGCAAAAAACAGAAGGTCTTGTGACCGTCAAAGCAAAAAAACAATGTCCCAATTTTAAGACTAGTGGAATCTTTTACTTCATTTGGAATTTCTCGCTTGTTACTGCGTAAGATTCCTACAAGCGTCAAATTAAAATGCTAACGGTACCGATGTAAACCAATTGTCCATGTAACATTTCTGTTAGAACCATAAATTGGTGAAGTCAAACTTTTGACATAATAATCAGCCGGTGGCTCGTTTCTTGGCGTATTTTCTTTACCCAAATAAGGTGTAGCATTGAACACATTTGGTTTTCACATCAGCTATCATTACAATTTTGATGCCATATTTGTTTGGCTTATTAGGCATATACATCCTGAATGGGCAACGACCTCTAAAACCAACTAATTGCTCATTAATAGTCACGCAAGCACCCGGTTTATACCATTTTTTGCAGTTGTTTATAAATGTTTCCCATATATCCCGAAATGCTGCAAACTTGTCATTAACTCTTCTTTCTGAACGTGTACTTTTATCATCAAATCTCAAGCTGTTTATTAGAAACTCAAATCTGTCCACAGACATACAGGCTTTGAAGCGAGAAGCACTATATGATGTATCAAATAAAAGTTTTGTGGGTAGATGATTGCTTTTTACTGCAGCAGAAACAAGTAACAGACCGAGTAAAGCTTTTATCTCACGCTTATCAGTATAAGTTATTGTATTTGTTTGTTCAGCATAATTTGACTTTTTTGACTCGATTTCCACATTGGTATAGTTGACTATTTCTTCAAGCATGTTATCGCTAAGAAATGAAGATAAAATCTCATGTGGGCCCACAATATTACGAGCTTCTCCTTGAGGCCCTTCAATGAAACGTATATTTCTGGAAGATAAACGAGTTCTTCTCTATCTAGGCTTTGTGTTCCATTCATGCCCATTTTTGCCTCGAATAATTTTTTTTCCAGGAACCATAACTCTTGGGTTATCTTCAGATCCATCTTGAGCAGTTTGAATACTGTCATCGGGCACAGAATATTCAGAGCTTGAGAACTAGACTCTATTCTGTGGTGTCGCTTTCGTGAACGAGAAATAGGAACGTCTGAATCATCACTTTCCACGGAATCTAGCCTAATAATATTTTCTTCATTTTCACTATCAGTCAGCTGATGCTCTTCCACTTCTAAGTTATCTTCTAAATCACTTAGTATCTCTTGCAGTAACGTGCTGTCGTCATCATTATCATGATCAGCTGCCTCTAACTTGATCTTCTTCAAGTGCTCGAGACATCTAAAACAATAATACATGGAAAGTAAAACAAAAGAATCGCATATTTTTAAAAATGGTGATAAATATTCATATGAGCCATAACTAGCATAAAATCTTTATAAAAAGTGATAAAAACAAAAACACTAACCTTCGTTCAAATATCACGCAAGCACTAAACTTTCGTATTTTTTACGACGCTCTTGCTATAAGTCAACACAGAAAATGCTCCCGACCACTCTGACACCGCACGGCAAACTGACTGAACTAATTAGGAAGGTACCATGAAGCAGGGGATGCAAGAACAACGCAAATTTTGTTTTTTCTAAGAGGCGTGATTTTGCAGTCGTAATTTTTACAACGGTTTAGTAATCTAGGGTTAACCACAACTATATAAGGATTGAAAAAATACAACCTGATTCTTCTAGAAGCACTTTTCGAAAGCCTAGCTTTCATTATTCACCAGCCAAGGAGAACCTTGAGTAAAACTGAGAGAACTGACCTTTGAAAGAAAAGGCTAAGCTGTTATAGGGAACAAAAACCAATCAGCCCATAATAAGGATTGGTGTCAGAGACTAATTTCGCTGATTGGTTAACTGGGTCACCCATGTGATTAGTGGGGATTCGCCAATAGGGCCTGAATCTAAGTTAAGTAAACGTTTTTTTAACTGTTCTCTGAATGGCTAAACTTTCGAAAGCGTCCAAGAGGTTTTTTGATTGACTTTTTCAGTTTTACATTGTTTAAAGAAAAATAAGTGTCCAGAGAATGATTGGCTATAGAGGACTAATTACTTCTACCAAATCTTCAAGTTATGCTCCTTGAATCTGGTCTCGAAATTATGAAAAATCTGTCCTTTGTAAATCATAGGGCAATTGGAACATCTAACCTCGTAAACCCCTGATTTCATTAGTGGTGGAATTTTGTCTTTTGGGTGGCGTAGTAGATACCCAACCTGGTTCAGATTGCTAAAAGAAAGAGAAATGTCAAAGGATTTGAATACTGCATTGAGACCCTTAATTAATGAATTATTGTATGGTAAAGAAATGGTACTGCCCTTATTCTTAGTCCTGTTTAGGATGGTGATGTCATTCATGAACTTCTCGAACTTTCTCTTCCTGACTAGATCGTGATGGTGCGTGCGCTGTATCAGTTTTTAACAGCAATTTTCTGGATAAAGGAAACCTCTTTTCTGAAACAGGAATGACTAAGTGGGAGGTTGATAGCCCTGTCAATCATAGATATAAACGTGGAATTTTAAAGGTCACGTAGAATGGAATAGTACATTATAATAAATACCCTTCTGCATACTAATAAGAATATGAACACTGAAATTGAATTGATGTCTCGTCCAAGATAAACTGCTGATTTTGCCGACAGGTAGAATATGCTGCATTCCAATTCGTTCTACATTAACTGCTACGCAGGGAAGTATCCGATGTGATATTTGAGATTGGAGCTTCCTGGTGGTGAGTGTTGCTTATTTTTCTTTGTGCATGGGCCCTCTACTGAGTCAACCCCCCCCCCCCTTCCGTATCAACTCAGAACGAGACTTCAGTGAAATTTAAACAGTTAGTTTCCTGAATGGCAAGTACGAATAGTGACTATGGATTGACCATTAACTGACAGGCTCCTCATTTGTTTCTTGTTTTTTGTTTTATGGAAGCCTTCGCAAAAGAAATCAGCCGCCTATGTAGTTTCATAGCCGCTATTCTGCCAGTTTGCCTATGTGAACTACAGAGTCGAAGCACATTATTAAGACCACCAGCTAATATCCCGAATAACCGCCTTTAGCAGCACAAACACAGCAAGACTGTGGGAGTGAATCAATAAGATTCCGGTAGGTTTCTACTGGTAGCTGTTGCCATGCAGACTGTAAAGCATCCGACAGCTGCTGAAGGGTATGCAGTGGTTGTTCCATAGCATGCACAAGACAATCGAGGTGATCCCAAAGGTTCTCGATTGGGTTGAGGTCTGGGGAATTAGAGGGCCAGGATAGTACTTGGAACTCTTGGAACATGCCATCCCCCTCTGGGAAGACAGTTGCCACGTATGGATGTACTTGATCTGCAATTATGGATAAATAACCGAATCGGTTGAGAGTACCTTCTATTGGGCCCAGACAATGCCAAAAGAATACTCCCCACACCAGGAGGCTGCCGCCACCAGCCTGGATTCATCCAACAATGGTTGCAGGATGCTTGTTCTCGGAGGTTTCTCACCTCACCCGCCAACGACCGTCACTTCTGTGGAGCAGAAATCGTGACTCATCGGAGAAGGCAACCTTTTTCCAGTCAGAAGTGGTCCAGTTTCTGTACTGTTGGGCAAATTTAAGCCGTTTATGGCGATGAACCTTCATCAGCATGGGTGCGGTGGCCATCCATCTGCTGCGGAGGCCCATACGTAGCAGGGTCCTCTGTACTGTGGTTTTAGAGACATGTCTCGATAACCCTAGTTGGTTTGAGTAGTAAGTTGGTCCACTGTAGCTCTTTGGAATTTATACATTACAGCAGTAGTGAGTGGTTTGCTATTATGACTCCAAGATTCATGTATTTCTTAATTTGCATATTTGATAATTTTCTTGAAAGGTACCCTATTTAATGTTTTAATGATTATTTACTGTGTTTTATTCCAAGATGATTTAGTTGAATTCTCTGATAATTTGTGTTTAATCATTTACAATCAGTTTCATTAATTCATGATTGATTTATTTATTAGTTCCTTTTTTGCTTAATCTGCACGGTATAAAGTAATTGTTTAAACCACCCGACCAATGCAAGCGAGCCAGTTCTTTCCCTTTTCCAGGCTCAAAAATCCCTGTAGACAATCTCCTACGTGGTTAACATGAGCGAAGCTGATCTTACGAGACCTGCCAACACAGGAGGATCAAGCCTTAGCAAGCGTTAATCAAAAGAAAAAAAAAAAATTAAACGTTATTTGAAACGAAGTTGCAAAAATACTTCAGCGTTATTCGAATAAATGTTATTCAAATGCATGGTGTATTCAGGGTTCCCCTGCTGAGTGGAATAAATAAAAATTCAGACAAAAATAAATACAAATTTATCAATATATATCAGTCCTCAATTTTCAGAATAAAAGGCAGAAGAGGTCGTTTGAAAAATCCAAAGTTTGAAGTTTTCAATGAATGAGCATCTGATCAGTATACACAAGTTATAAAATAAGCTATCATTTTATATAATACTGGCATCAATGCCCTTTTTAAAAAAGGAAAATAAAAGATTTGTGATTATCAACTCATAACAAAAAAATCCATAAAATATTTTTATCCATCACTGAATTAGAAATGACTTTCAATAATAATGAAAAAGGCCTATATTTAATTAATAATAGTAAACATTCACTTTGGGAAACCAAAAAATTTGTTAACAGTTTTGTGGGGCTGCATTGTTTCGCCCTTACAAAAATTGGCCAAAAATTGCTCTGTAAACAACCAAAAGGCATATCTACAAGTAAGTAGCTATTTAGTGAGCTATTTCCTGAATTTTTACGTGCTCAAAGTAGGAAAAAAAAAAAAGTCTACCCAGCATCTGCACAGTAATTTATACCACAAACCTTGTACAGTAAAATCCCGTTACAATGTACTCTAAGGGAACTCGAATTTTGTACGTTAATCAGAGGTGTATGTTATACTGAAAGTGAGTGGGGGGGGGGGGTATGTGCACATAAGGAAGCATAAGAATACATGAAGTATAGCATTTTTTTTAATTCATTACAAATACAGAATACATGTACATGTAGTATTATAGTTGATTAAAAAGAAATCTGTAATGACAGTTTCCTTTTCTTTTTTTTCCTGCCATTACAACCTGTAATCTTTCTGTGAATTGTTGAAATGATGCTCAGTCTTAAATAATGCGGTGTTTACAATGTGTGAAACATGTTAACAATTAATACACGTACATAATGATAAATATACATGTATATTAAAAAAAATTAAATTAAAACTAAAATTAAAATAAACAAATACATGATCATACCGTACTGATGATGGGCAAACCTCCATCAAGTGAAGCCTTCCTGTCTCGTTGCCGTACAGTGTGGGTCCTGACTGAGTTGTATGCATCGACAATTGATTTCCGGGTTTATATATGCTACACTGACCGACCAATGAAATGTGAACTTGGCTTAATTAGCCCATTGGCTTAAATGAATGGTATAGTTTCATTTTGATGTATTGCCATTTGCACCTTTCGCATGGGCTGTTTAAGGTATTGACCAATCAGAGCAAGGCATACAAACGATGTACGTTGTAACAAAGGGATAATTTAACTGAGGGAACGTAAAATTAGTTCATTAAACTGAAATGCACGTTAAAGTGAGGTACGCTAAACTGAAACTTTTTAGTATTAAAAAAACCTAGATTTCGGCCGGGGACTTTTACTTTGTACGTTATTTTGAAATGTATGTTAAAGTGAGTTAAGTTGTAACAAGATTTTACTGTATGTGGTAATTAAAGGCTTTAGATTAGTATGGTAATTTCCCAAACTTTTTTAATGTGGGACATAAGTGCACGTTTCGCTCAAGTTTTTGAACTATTCCTGAATACACGAACCTACTAAGAAAATGCAGACGGTATAGTCTTTTATTTATAGAGCGCCTAATGTTACACAAAAAATATACACCGGATGTATCAAAAATAAGTTTACAAACTTTGAGGGTGGTTTCCTCATGCCAAATCTAAAAAAGATAATCCATATAAACAAATGTCCGAAAATCCTTACATTTGGAGGTATTAACGAAAGTTTACGTTCATTGTAATGTGACATTATGTCACATAATGTCACATAACAAATAGTAATGCCACGACAAGTTTTGAGTAAGAATTTATGTAATAATTATAATCATTTAATCCCATTAATTAGGGAATTAAACTGTTTACTTGGAATCCATCTCAAGATACTGAACATAACATTTTTATTTCTTTCTCAATCTCGCACTGCAAATGCTGCGTTTTTCACGTGGCAGGAAGAATACAGAAAAAAAAACAAAAAAAACCTGACCATTGTTGAGCAAGTAAAAAAGCAGAAGCTTCAAAGGGGAAATTTGTCTTAATGGGGGGCAACGAACGGGAGGGAGAAAAGGGTAAGTTTGAGCAGGAATCAAGGGAGTAAACTTTTTTATGGGTTTTTTAATTTTAATTATTCTCAAGGATAGGGAACAAAGAGAGAGATGCGACGCGACTTGAACGAGAGTGGACTTGTGTATGAGATGTGCGACATACATCTCCTTTTGGTAGTGGCATTGATCTTACAAACCAGTCAACAGTGTGCACTGGGACAACAAGATTTATGCTGTTGTAATGTGCTCAAGTTGTTTAATAGACTAACCGAATGCAAATTACGAGCTGGATGACTAGGAGAGGCGAATAGATTCTCTAAACTGGCTTCAGCGTGCGAGACGATCGGTCAGAAACGAGTGAGGGACAAGCTCGGACCGAGATGCAGCTATGCTGACAGGGTATCTGCACTTAAGGAACCAGAGATGACTACCGATCCTGTCATTAAGAATCAGGCAAAACACTCTGAACGGAGGTTTCACCAGAAAGCTGAGCCCTGCAGCGACGACAACCATAGTGGAGATGACAGTGATCAACAGAGCAGTGATGGCTATAGAAAGAAAGGGCAGCATGGCGTGCTCGAAGGCAATGGGGCACTGAATGTCTTAAAGGGGCACTGAATGCAGCTAATAAAAGTACATGCATTTCAGTGACCTATGTTTATATTTTTAAGGCATGAAGGCAAAATGCTAACTTTGGAACCTGTATGTGTTAGGAATCTAATTTAGGCTTCCTAAATTCTTCTAGGCTAATCTCCTCCTTACTTTGTGATGCCACAAAAAGACATCTCTGGTGGCACAGTCCTCAATAGTTTTTAAAGTATAAATATCCCATTTTTCAACAATTTATACAAATTTTGCAGGATAAAATTGCAGATAATGATTGCATTAAGATTTTTAAACTCTCTTTATACCTTATACAATTGATCTGTATTATCCCTCAACATTTTATTAATGCTAATTTAAACGTGAAATCGTATTGAGAAATACTTCTTCTCGCAGACGAAGCGGTTTGTTTTGACAGTAAAGCGACCACAGGAAACCACTGCGCACGAATACAAAAGGCTCGACTTGTCAGAGTAGAGGATAAAAAAAGCCCAAGGAGTAACGTGATCACGAATAAAGTAAAACGTACACATGATGAAGAGCTCGTCACGGCTATCAAATAAACTGATGCAGTAGTTAACATTTTAAATGAATGTAGTTAGTCACTAGTTTAATTTAAATGTTTAGGCTTTAAATCACTCATGCCACAATGATAAGCTCCCATGAAAACTTAAGCCGCACATTGTTGGCATTTATTGGATTCAGTTTCTTGCGTTTGTGCAGCACCAAGGGGCAGCATGGTGAGACCGAGGGGCAGCGTGGCGAGCCAAGGGGCAGCATGGTGCTGCGCCACACTGATTTTCCCTATCGCCACAAAAAGCTTCAATCAGTAGAGTGTAGGAACACCCCGAGCTGCTATCACTGCCTCCACTCTACATGGCATACTGTCCACAAATTTACGGTACGTGTCCACAGCATGACCTCCATTCCTCGAGGAGTGTCGTGGTCAGTTCCTGGACAGATGTAGGACGAACCATCCTGGATCTCACACGTCGTTCCAATTCGTCCCAAAGACGTTCGATGGGGTTGAGATCAGGACTCTGGGCGGGCCAATCCAGTTCTTCAACCTGCATCTCGTCAAGCCAGTCGGATATGGATCTTGCTTTGTGGCAAGGCGCACTGTCGTGCTGGAAGAGGAACGGCCCGTCACCGAAGTGTTCCCACAGCGCTGGAAGTGCCCCGTTATCCAGAATGGTATTGTAGCCATCAGCATTGAGATTTCCGTCCACCTTGATGAGCGGGCCCAGTCCAGTACAGGAGAAACAGGTTCACAGGGGTGTCCCAACTCCTTTGATCATGTGGTGTAGCTACCATCCAAGATATTGAGAAACACGGCATCCCGACTAATCAGTGAGGGTCTTCAACACAAAGTGCAGTGTACAGGAGAACACTATACGATCGTCAATAGAAGAAACTTTAAGTAGCAAGAAGTAGTTGATTATAGTGATATTCTCAGAACACAGAGCTCTTTAACAGAGTATTTATAAATAATATAAATATTAATAAGAATAAGACTGACCATGCCGATTTGTGGATATCTTAATGAGAAGGAGGAGATGCTGGATCCCACTATTTCCACAAAGAATTTATTTAACATATTGATTAAAGAATTGTTGAATAATTTCTTTGTGGAAATAATGGAATCCAGCCTCCTGCTCATGGAGTTCTTTAATGCTTTAGTCTGAACGGCAGCTCAAGAACGATATTCGATAGTTAATTCGTTTGATATGGAGCATGTGACTGATTAAAGCCACGTAATTATGTTCTAAGGCCTGCTGCAAATTCATTTTAGCGTTAGCAAAAAATGAACGAGCAAGCAACTGTGCATGAGCCCGGGTGCTTGATCATGCGCAGTTGGTTGAGAAGCACCCGGGCTTATCCGCAGTTGCTTTCTCGCTCATTTTTCGCTAGCGCTAAAATGAATTTGCGGCGGGCCTAAGTCTTGAAAGGCCACTCATATCTCAATTCTCTGCCCTGCTAATTTTATACGGATAATTTAGAACGAGCTCAATTAAGTTTTTTTTTTTATTTTTTATTAATTAATTGGATCCAATACGTCCATCCAGGGCCTGTATGGCCAGAGGCTGACGAGTTGGGTCCCTGAATGGACCTGGATTCACGACTGCTGTATGATGGCCGCAGCAGCCGGGGGGGGGGGGGGGGGGGGGGGATAAAGATCTGCTATCACGGATGGTCACCCATCCAGTGACGAGCCATACCTGATGTAGCTTAACTTCATAGAAGTTGTGTTCAGTGAAAGCCCACCAGGCCACGGCCTCCCCTTTACCTCATATAACATAACTGATCCTTTAATATGATTATTCAACATATATACATTTATCTCAATGTTTTGCCATTGTATGTTACTGAAATAACATTAAGTAAGATAAATGGAAATTTTCTCTGACCAAATAGTTAGGTACACAATATTTAAGCACCAAGGTCAACACTTCGAACATCTCAGGCAGCTAAATGGGATGAGATTGACCGCGATAAGCATAACTGTTAAGGAAACTGGAGCGTGAGATTGACCGATTATTTCTCTTCCATTATGTTGTCAATTAGACATTTGTCACTCAGGGAGAGGGAGGAGACATTTACGGCCACAGTTGTTTGAGATACAATCCATCAACACAAGTTTGTAACCAACAACTTGGCACTGTGTGTAGCCATGGAGACTTGTTTAAATTTGTCATTTGCATACACTTGTGTTTAGTCGGTCTTAAACATTTCACTTGTGTACTAGTGAGTTAACCAAAAGGTGTTAACAATTGGTTATGCATCTGATATTCCTAATGCACAGATGTTTCATCAACATGTCATGGAATCCTATGTAACCATTCGGCACCATCTGAGAGTATTTGTACGGGTGCGATAGTTAATGATCTGAAGAGTGCATGCGTGCATAGAAGCACATGGAGGTCATTTTCAATACTTAATATTATTCATTTTTACGAAATGAAAATTTGTTTCCCTTGCAGCGTTCGGCCCTGTTCAAAATAGATTTTTCCAGACGATTCGATAGTTAGCTATCAATAGTTTAGAATAAGCTACTGCAGTAGGTAATTCCTGTTTTTTTTAATAGTGATGAGTTTTTGAGGCGAGGTATAATTTTAGCTTGCATTAGTATCTCAAAATCCAAGACATTTGGGACATATGTTTATATACTGTATATACTCGTCTATAAACATACTTTTTTTTATGGTGCACCTTGGAGCAGAGAATAGTCACGGTAGAATCACCGAAGCAGAAGTCAGATGGCCAATTAAGTCCCTGAAGAATGGCAAAGCTGCATGTGATGATGAGATCCAGTCCGAAACGTTAAATCAGGATGGTATCCCGTGGCTGACTGAGGTGTGTCAGATTGGTTGGAACCTGGCCAGGCCTCTAACCAACGGCAGAAGTGTGGCGATCAAAAAGAAAGATCGGAGAGATTGCAACAACTATCAAGGCATCTCTTTGCTCAGCATTCCTGGGAAAGCATTCGTTAAGTGTCCGGAGAAGAGAAGTCGGGAAATAGTTGGCTCCAAACTGTCATGGGAGCAGTGTGGTTTCCGACCTGGCCTAAGCATGACGAATCACATCTTTGCTCTAAGACAAATCTTTGAGAAATCCTCGGAATATGGAAAACATGTCTACGCTTGCTTTGTGAACCTCAAAAAAGCTTATGACAGAGTTCCTCGGGAGAAGCTCTGGCAAGTGTTGCTAGAGTACGGAGTGGATGGGCACGTACTGATTGCTAGCACGTCTCTATTTGAAAGCTCAGAGATCTGAGTTTGGATGAATGGCATTAAGTCAAGACCGTTCACCGTGGGTGTTGGACTCCGCCAAGGGTGCATACTTTCGCCCCTCTTGTTCATTATCTTTATGGACTGGATAGACAGGGGCAGCCGAGGCAAAGAGCGTGTGTAGGCGGCTGCTTTTTGCTAACGACCTTGCCCTCCTTGGGTCTTCTCGCACCAACCTTCCACATGCGCTAAGACCGGTTTGCAGCCAAATGTGAAGAGGCTGGAATGAAGATCAGTGTGGTAAGACCGAGGTTCTGGTCCTTTCAAGACAACCTGCTCAGTGCACTTTCCATATTAGGGGAGCCCCATTGAGACAGGTGGAGAAGTTAAAGTATCTCGGGATTGCATTCACGAGTGATGGGCGGCAGGATAAAGAATTGGATGCTTGGATCGGTGCAGCAAGCAGTGTTAGACGTGAACTGTGGCAATCCGTGGTAATGAAACGTGAGCTGGAAAAGAAAGCCCAGCTGTCTGTTTTCAAATCTATCTTAGTCCCTATTCTCGCCTAAGGAAGGTCATGGGTCTTGGGTAATGACCGAAAGAGAGCGATCGCGGGTACAAGCAGCCGAAATGAGATTCCTGAGCGATGTGGCAGGTGTTACCCTACTAGATAGAGTGCACAGCAGCACAAAATGGGAGTCTTTAAGTGTCGGGCCTCTACTTCTTCGCATTGAGAGATCTCAGTTGCTTTGGTATGGCCACTTGATACGGATGCCGCAAACTGGCTTCCGAGGCTGTTATTTTCCAAGCCGGTGGGTAAGAGAGCAAGGAGTCAACCTAGAACCAGGTGGCTGGACTACATGGGTTTGAGTCGCTTGGGTATTACCATGGAGGACTTGCGCCTGATGGCACAAGAACGCGATCGCTGGAGATCCTCCATAGGGCTGCTGCCCCCACGACCCTAACGGATAAGCAGGTTTGAAAAGTAAGCGAGTAAGTAAGTACGACCCCTAAAAACCCCTTTCGGTTTATGAACGAGTCAGAGTTGATAAAAGCTTTCAGGGGAAAAGCATTCTTACAAGTGCAGCTTACAAAAAACTAACTAATAATTTAATAATCCATTTAGAATTAATTTATTAACCCTTCCACTGCTTAAATAAATTTCTGATGAGATAAAAATATTTACTCTTTGCAGCATAATGAGAATCTCTAAAAGGTTGTGGCAGCCATATTGTTGAAATGGCAGCCGACACTTTCCACGAAAGTTTAACATTCTGCACTTTATCCCAAAATAAAAGTTCAAAAAGTCATAACTGTGTATTATGAAAAATTGCATATATTAATCAACAGATAATAATCCAGTAATAAAACCACAGAAAGTACAAAGGGGAGGGGGGGGGGGGGGGTCAAACTAAACCAGTGCCTTTTTAAGTGTTGTTTCATTGCAATACATCAATACTTTAACCTAAACAGTTGTTCAATAGATAAATGAATTCAAAATGGAATATCGAAGAATTCCATATTGAAACTTTTCGAACATCAATATTATCGCCAAGCACTACCGCATAAAATTTAATATACCTTGAATACATTGTACAGTCGGGTGCGAAAAGGTTTTTACCTGCTCCGTAGGGGCTGAGCTTTCTGGATGCTGATCGGTTGCAAAATCAGGTCTTGTACTGAGAGTCAAGGCAGATTAGAATGGACCTGTCCCTTCTGAATGAAAATAGGGTAACAGGTATACGCTTGGGATGTGCTCGTCGCCTGCTCCCTCCTGACAATAAGCGATTGCGGCTAACAGCAACATCGTTAAAGTCTCTGCCTACTTCCTCGAATGGCAGAGTTCAAATCCGATATGGATACATTTTTCTTTTGTTCATTATCGCGTTTTTGACTTCGTTTAAGTTTTAAACAGTGTATGTAAAGAACACCATAAACAGATTAAAGTTTTTTCATCCAAATGTGCAATTTGACCTGTTTATTTGAGGGTTTAAAAAACTTTTCATGTTAATTGTCATGTCATGCTTTATTCTATATTTTAGTTTTTAATAAAATATACACTAATTCATATCACCGTTACTTTTACAAAAATCCTCTTTCGTTCAAATCATTTAATATTCTCAACTATTAAAATATATAATCCTGTATATTAAAACACAAAGCATTTTTTGTAAGAGCAAGATTGGCACTTCTGTGCATGCGCATCTGAAGCCAACAAAGAAAGTTACAACAATCCATCAGAAGCCAGGGATTGTTGTAATGAGACAATATTCAATCATTGTTTTGAATTAAATAAACTGAAGATTTGCAGAAAGAAAATCCTGTCTTGATCATTTTATGACGTTTCCTTGTGACTACTGAAAAACTCTGAAAATGTTTTGATAAATGTTATAGTGTTAGAAAGAGCTTTAAAAACTGATCATTTTATCCGCTGACACTTTATGTCTCAGTTTAATACTTTCAGAGAAATTTAGTTTAAAGCTATTTTGATTTTATATATTAACTAATTTCTTATTCTTTGAAGTATAATGAGATATTTAAGCTCTGATTATTCTATTTTTTTTGTGCATAATGATTATTCTATTTGTTGCTGTGACAATTTTTTATTTTATTATTTTTTAATTAAAGAGATGGGGATTAATAATAAGATGGCTTGTTCTCCGTCAAATTTTGATGGGATCTATCTAGTTAAATAATAAATTTAAAAAAATTTTCCGATGCTTTTGGCATAATTGTCGTTGATTATTTTATATACACACAAAAAATGAGACTTGTAACCTTTCGAGCAGTCAAAAGAAAATAGCTTCCACTTACACCCAGTGAATAGGGAGAACAGCACTCCCTATTCCCTGCTTACACCTTATATCACTTCCGCATCACACCATAAGGAGCGCTACATCAGCTTATCTCTTGATCACGCATATATTTATATCGATACTGTGCACCATTTATGTTACATTATTAACCAAATAGATTAGTTTATTATTAATAAAAGAAAGATTCTCATCTGAACAGCCAAAATAATCTTTTTGTCAACATAGTTGAGCACGTGACATAAAACTTGCCTACCCCCGATGCTAAGCAAAAACTTAATGGAATCGTTCCGTAGTAAGCGTGCTCGACTAGATATTTGGAAAAAGTAATCTCATTGGATTGAAGTATTGTAAAGAAGCCGAACAATTTTGACTTAGGTAAAAACCTTTATGCACCCGACTGTACAAGTATATACAATATACAGTGCATTAATCAATGCATTATTTCACATCTTTTTCTGAATTTTCCATCCACTTTTCCATTGTAAAAAGCAAATGCATACATCAAATCCCGAAAACAAGATGGTGCCGACCTTGGTAAAATGTCACAGTGTTCATAAAAAGTGCATCTTGAAAATCGTCCAAGAAAGTTTGATAAAGAAAGCTAATACGGTTATAACGAATATCTATTATTACATACAGTAAATAATTACTGTATCGTTTCGAAAAATAAAATAATGAAAATGAGACCGATGAAAACAAGACTGAAGACTATGTGGATGACGAGCATGAGAATGAAGATTTTCATCAAATTTTTGTAGAGTCAGATAAAGAAGCTATGTTTGATGGCTTTCCCACACAAGAATCTGTTACTATCTTGTATATTAAAGCGCAAAGGTTTTTTGTAAGACCGAAATCGGCACTTTTGCTCACGCGCATCTGAAGCAAGAAAGAAAATTACCGACTATCCGTCCGAGGCCAGGGATTGTTGTGATAAGACAATATTAGGTCATTGTTCTAAAGCTATTTTGATTTTATATATGAAGTTAATTCATTTTTTATTTTTCTGATATGGCATTATGAGATCTATAAGCTTTTATGATGTGCGAAAAACTGAAGGGGATGGGAACTATTTATTTCGATCCCTGTCGGTATGTATTTATGCCACTGAAGATCATCACTCGCTTATTCGTGATAAAATTGTGAAACATGTCGTTGATAATTGGACTTCCTATAATTCTTTCATTACAGCTAATGCATCTTACAGTGTTCCTATCTATAATGAAAATGATTATTTTAATATTATGTCAAGAAATGGAACATAATTTTAATATTATGTCCACTAAAGCCTGTTGCACAAAAACCGACTTTTCTCAGTTTTTTGGGTGTTTTGGAACTTTCTCCGACTTTTCACGTTTTTCAGAAATCGACAGCGTTTTACATTTGCCGTCTTTTTTTTGCGTTTTTGAACTTTGTCCGACTTTTCACCGACTTTCTTCCGACTTTTGGATTTCCAACAGAGTTGGAATTTTCTCCGTTTTTTCAAAAATCGCACCAATCAGGTGAGCTCTGAGAGCGCTATGCATTGTGGGCGTCGTCGAAGCCAGAAGTCAGATCAAAGCCGCCATTACAAATAAGCTCAAAAGTTTCACGTTGTCGTTGCAAAAAAAAAAAAAAAAAAAAATATGGAAAATTCGAAAGGCAAGCAGCTTAAACTGTTAAAAGAAAAGTTAATAAAGGAAGTAGAGGCGAGACCGGCTGCATATTTTCAGACCTTCGTATGTTACAGACGGAGGCGGAGCTTGTGAAACCTAAAGCGCTTCCCATTGGTCCTTTTCACACCTGGGCCATCGAAGCAATAATAACTTAGGTTATCCATCCAGACTGTTTTTAATAAAAAAAAAAAAAAAGAATAAGTTGCTTTAATAGAGCTTACATATTTTCAAAAATATCAAGAACAAAATCGTAGGTTTCTGCAGATCAAGAGAAAGAAATCAACTCGCTGTCGTGATCTTTGTTGGAGAGAATGGCATCGCAAGGGCAGAAATTACGCTCAGAAGGAGACTCCACGAATTCTGATTGCACTATCGCATATGGCTTTCACTTATGACATATGACTTAAATAGATGCAAAACCATTCGACGCACTATTCAAAAGTTTACGATGAAAAAAAACAAACAAAAATTACCACCAAACGTACGCATTTTATAAATATCTAAATTTTGCTTATGTCCACTGAATGTCGTTGTAGCGCAGTGGTAAGCTTTGCGCTTCACATACCAAAGGTGGTGTGTTCAAATCCCATCATTGATAATTTATGCTTTTTTTTCCTCCTCCTAAATTCGTTTAAAATGCAAAATGCAGTTTGTGGACCTAATCTAAATTTTTCTTCTGCTATTTTTTTCATAGCAAGTATTCTAAAATATTTTTAATGACTTTGAAATAGTAATTGTTGGAAAAATAGTGAAGATTTTGAAAGTGATCTTGTATAATCATTAAAAAAAAAAAAGCTCTCGTAAATTTTGAGACCCACCATTTCACTTTTTCAACATATGAAGATCTGAAAATACGCAGACCGGCTATTTGGAACTCGTCGAGAAGCCATGTTGATTTAACCATAGCCAACATGATAGGTATGATTTAACT
>JAHWFO010081734.1:236046-264136 GCA_023313115.1 Rhysida immarginata | reverse complement strand
TTCTGGGCACGGCCCTGTCACAGACATAGAAATTAGGACACAAAACATTGTTTTGGAGCAATGTCTGGAAACTTTGGATCACATAGTGTATTCTATGAAAGAACAAGAATTTTTGACTTATTTGCATTTACAAAGATAGAAATAAAAACAAAAACGCTATGTCCATATCAAGATGCAAACCCACGGCCTAGGAGTTTGGTTAAATAGGTTGATTTAAGTATAGATGGCAGCGCCGATGCTTTATGTATCTGAGGCTATGACGATATGGTCGAAATGAGGAGAAAATCTCGGCAATGTTAAGTATACTGTATAAGAACATGCATGTAAATTGCTCAGTTTCACAGTGTTCGAACAACAATGTTAAAAACAAAAATCTCAAGTTTCCTACAGATCGAAAAATTCTGTGAGGTTAAATGAAATGTCGTAGCCTAGCCCAATATTTAGCATCATCACTTTCGTAAATCGTAATTCATAATAAAATTTGCTCACTGTTAGCCAATACTTGTTTATTTCCGTCAGTTTTCGCTCCTATTAACTGAAGCTTTTCTTTCAAGTCTTTAACTTTCATCTTCATTAAACTTTTGTAAATAAAATAGAACATAATTCATAAACCGTAAGGGATGCCATCTGGCAGATAGATTTGGCATTTAAATCAACCTATTGAAGACAGCTTTTGTCCAAACTTCCTTGGCAATCAAGCTAGCAAGATAAAAATAATTAGCAAAATAGCCTATTCTATTAGAATGAATCATGTGGTTGTTGCTTTTTGCAGAAAAAAAAAGTTAAAGACTAAATCGACCCCATTTTCCTTATTTTCATCAAAATTCTCAGAATGTGAAGGTACAAAAGTGAAAAATATGAATAGAAAACTAGACATAAAAACAAATGGTTAATACGAAAGTTTAATCATTAATTTTAGGGATCTGGTGGCATCAGAAGAGAAAGGCTAAAATTATAGGATAAAATTAAAACTACTGAAACAGTACACAAGATTGCAGAGCTATCAGGGCTTGAAATTCAGGGCGGGATGGCGGGATTCTCGCTCAAAATTTTAAATTCGCTTCCAAAAAATCTTTCAGGAGGGGAGTTCCCCCACCCATGACATTAATCATATTAAAAGTTTTTATGATTTTTTATTAATATTTCTGTTCTCTGTATCTTACAATATTAGTTTTCTCAATATAAGTTTGGACACTATCATACTTTTCCGTCCGTAAATCATTAGATTACGCGTTTAACTTGTCATCAATCAGTATTGTTGAATTTTTTCATAGAGATTTACTTTTGAACCAATAGAATTTCCTAATTCCAATCGTCACCGTTGCGGTATCGTCAAGAGAAAAAGAATAAAGTAATAGAAATTTATTGGGTAGCTCATAGATTAGCATTATGTTTAGAAGCTTCAAAATCATGTCCGGAGATTGCTAAATACCAAGACACATTAAAAACCATTTTCATATATTTTAGTAGTATTTAATTTTTTGTTTATTTAAATATAAGAATTTATTACAATTATTTTTTGATTGAGATTTTGGTATTTTATTATTCTTAACACATTTATGTACAAAACTTAAAATATGTTGAAAAATCACTTGCATAACACGCAACTTATTGCCTCCCTCCCAAAGAGTTTAACTCCCCTCCATTTACAAACATAGGAGGGGATGCTCCCCTCCATGAAAAATTTGAATTTCAAGCCCTGGCTATCTTATTACCTGCTCATCCTCATCAGTAGCATTGGACAAACGAGGAATCTGCTTCCTTGGTATAACAAGAAAATGAGTCGGTCCCTGAGGGCTTACATCATGAAATGCCACGCACTAATCAGGAAAAGAAAAATATTTTACATGCATAACAATAAAGCTGCAAATACAAAATCTGAATGAATAATATCTGATCAAGGGTATATGAAGAGATCTTCATAAATTTCTGATCAGATCTTCCCCTGTCAAACGACATTCAGTGAAGCTGATCAGTGTAAAATAACTCCTGGAATACTATAATAGGCTAGTTTGTTTGTTTGTTTGTTTGTTTGTTTGTTTGTTCTTCTACTAAGATAATAAAAAGAAGGTAGGGGTGAGGGGCGAAGTTTAGAAGCCACTTATTTGTGCAAAAACATAGTGAGAAGGTAAAATCGGGATTTTCTTCGCCTTATTAAAATGGTTTTTATAACAAATTTGGATTTTCTTAATTTTACTTTTAAGCATTTGAGATTAAAATAAAATCGTGTGTGTGTACGCATATAAGAATTTAGGCAGTTTTAATAAAGAGACATTCTCAAGGGTCGTAATATTTCGATGCAAGCGACTCTGAATTGGTTTGGTGCAGTGATAGCCAAAAGACTACAGAAAGACTAAGCATTACTTTTTCCTGAAAAAGAGGGGGGGGGGGGGGGGGGGATAATGGCTTGTGTTTGATTATCTGCCAAAACCGAAATCTTTGCCAAATGTTCCATCTAACACGGACTAGAAAAAGGAGTTAATTTATTAAGGTGCTTAATACGTTTAACCACGCCAATATACAAGAATAGAATTCGTTTTCCCAAATTCTTTCCCCCTGCCACCATTACAGGCAACTTATAATATACAGCATATATTAAAATATATTACTTGGTCGTCTTTGTAAACAAAATTCGCAGGGATTTCTCCTCGTAATATTTTTCCAAATATAGTCTCACCACCACCCGTAGGTGTTTTAGCCACTTTTGCCTTCTCCACTTCCGACATCTTCCGCGGCAGATGAGCAAACGAGCACCGCAATGAGCTCTACGCCATATCTTATTCTCATTGGTGTATAAAAATGAACTACATTTTTGAAATTATTAATAAGACGAAAGAGACTGAAAAAAATAAAATATGCGGTAACGATTTAATCGTTATGTTTTAAATATAATAGCATAGTATATGGCGAATTCATTCTTGAAAGCAGTCTCGAATGAGGCACCGTAAAAGTAAACAACCGGTGTTAAAATGATAACTTTTATTTCAGTTTCGCAATCTCAACGGAAGAAATGATAGTTAATTTACGATAAGCCAAAAAAAAGTCATTAGCGTAGTCATTGGGTTTTAGGATCGATTAGATTTTAAAATCTCTTTCAGAAAAATGAGATGATAACTAATCTCGGTACGTCGATTTATAATGAAATCCATCGACGCTAAAGTCGTCTTACTTGGTGATCAAGGTAAACGCTAATGTTTTGAATTGTATGGAGGGGTGTTCGCATATTGTTCCTTAAAAATGCAGTTCTCTTTGACAGGAGTTGGTAAAACGAGTATCAGCGTGAGATATTTCAACAAGAAAGATCCCGGTAAAGTTGCGTCTACGATTGGAGCTTCCTTTTTCTCAAAGAAAATGTAAGCAAGCTATATTTTTGACTTTCTCAAAAGTACACTTGTTTCTTGTGTTTTTAGTTGATTTCGTGCAGGGGAAGGAAAAAAAAAAAAAACATAAACAAATAAACTGCCGAGCATGTTTAATTAACATGATAATATTAGGACTTATCTATATACAAGATCTTTATAATTAAAGTTCCATTTTGACATGGCGGCTAAGGTCATAAACTCTCACCGGTGAGAAGAGTTAGCGTTTGGTCAGTCAGAAATCCCGGTGAGAAAACTGTGACGTCATTTTAACGCGGTCAGAAACGCGAGTTAGTGCTGCTATGCCTAACCAGTTAGTCTCACCGTCCTCACCGAGAAAAAGATGGTTAGCCCAGTGAGAAATTACGTTATCATTCTCTCACCGGTGAGGTTTTTGACCTTAGCCGGCCATAAAAAAAACAAAAAAAAACTACTGGACCAAAAGCTATAATACTTGGTAATATTATACAAGAGGGCATGGGAAGTTCATACCCACCAAAAAAAAAAATTAGTTCAAAAGGTCACCACCAGCATGGAATGGCGCTCTATGCAATATTTGTATACGAAATTAGTCACAAAGACACAGGTTAACAATGTGGTTTATGCACATGCTGTTTACAAGTCATTTAGTTTTCAGAAATTAGAAAGGGAGCCTCGTTGTCAGTACTCCTCATTTATTACTAGTCGACGCTGCCTGTTACCATGCTAGACCGTGCGTTTTTGGTTAAATATTATTATGAATGCAATAGCTGTACGGTAGGCTTTGCAACATTATCGTACCGTTCGACGAATACATGTACGTCGGGGGCCAATGACACCGCAGAGTTTGAAGAAGATGATGACAAAGTTTGAAGCCACAGGTTTGTTATTGGTAGCACCTGGCCAAGGAAGGAAACCCATCTCTCAGGCAACCGTGGAGGCTGTTTCAGTAGCCGTAGAGGAAGCAGAAATGGAAACCTCACAAGGGGCGTGCAGCGTAAGTGCTGTTGCACGTCGAATGGACTTATCATTGAGTACGGTGTACAAGATCGTACGTAAAGTGCTGCGGTAGTACTACCCATACAAAATCCATCTTGTCCAACAACTAGAACCTAACGATCTTCCTTGTAGAGAAACCTTCACATTGGAATTCCTTGCACGGATAGTGGTGGATGAGCATTGGCCATGGAAAATTTTGTGGACAGACGAGGCCCATTTTTACCTGAATGGGGATGTCAACACCCATAACTGCAGGATTTGGGCCACCAGTCCCCCTCATGTTCTCCACCAAATTCCATTGCATTCTCCTAAAGTTATCATGTGGTGTGGTGTGACAGCAAATGTCATAATTGGACCGTATTTTTTTGAAGAGCAGTCGAGAGATGGACGTGTGACATGCACTGTGACTGCTGCTTGCATGGCGTCGATGCTAAGAAGTTTTGTGATACCAGAACTTCAGCAACGTGGCATTTTAGACAACGATTTTTATGCAGGATGGAGCTCCACCTCATATTGGTACATGTGTCAAACAGTTACTTCAGCAACATTTCACAGATGAACGGATTATAGGCCGAAACTTTCCCCTTACCTGGCCACCCCGGTCACCAGATATCAACACCTGCGACTTCTGGCTCTGGGGTTACCTCAAAGCCACTGTTTATGGTGATAACGTCAGGAATTTGGCGGAACTGAAAGATGTGATATGCCGACAGGTGCGCAACATTCTTCCTGATATGCTACGAGCTACAGTTGAGAACGATTTACATATGCAATTGTCCAGCCACATGGTTGGCAGGTCTGTGCAGTCGTGAGGAGTTATAAAGGGGACATTACTTCATCATTCTTAATCGTCGTACAAATGCTAGCTGCGAGAATGCCGCCAAAAATCGGTAAATATTGGGAAGGATATGTAAATGCACTTTCCGAAGTGGTCCTATTTCATGATTATAAAACAATGCAAATCCAGGGGTCTCGCCATTTTGAAGGCAGGAATCTGCAACATACTAAATAAAAACGGAAAAACCACAATACCAGCAACATTAAACGAACCTTGACCCTCAAGACAATGACCCACTCCAAGCAGAACAGTGAGATTGTAGTCAAAGTCAAGCGTCTCATCTCTGCAGAAAATCCCAAAACTCAAAGGCCTGTCGCAAATAAGGTAGGGGTATCACAGTCAACGATACGCAACATAATTCACAAAAATCTCCGACTGGGTAGCGTCTGAAACCTGGTATGAGTGCATCAGGATAAAGCTGCGAGTCAAACGGTCGCCCATTTGCGAACACTGGAGCAGGGGACGGGCATACATTCAATTACGTTTGAAGACATACCCGTGAAATCTACAAACGGAAGTAGATTTGGACCCCCATGGATTATTGCGGCTTTGGACTGCTGAAATGCACCCTTGGAAGTAGACGACTCCATCCATTGGACGGTCTGTGGTAAGCCTGTGAAGATGGGTGGGCACAGATCAACCTAAATTCTCTGCGGCAAAGTCTTATTGAATGGAAACTGTGATGCACAGCCATAGTTCGACACCATGGGCACCAGATAGAACATCACCGAACATGGCGGCAGGGTTTCTCATAGACTTATAACGCTTGCAAATCGTTTAGTTGTAATGTACTCAACCTTCTGTATTGAGATTTTGAAACAAGAAGTTGGCAAAAGGACTTTGCACAGTGGATAGGTTATCCCTGTAACAATTCTAGGCGTTCAGTTTTGCTTTGTGAAATATTATAATTTGTAAAAAAAAAAATGATTCAAATCCTCATCAGTGAAATAGAGAACATTTTTGAATCTTTTTACAAAACTCTCATCATGGAAAATGCTGATGATTTTTTTTCTTTCTTTTCTTTGAACATTCACAAACTGATAATTGATCTGGACTTCATCATGAAATGGAAAATTACTGAATAAGTAGATTTCAGTTGAAATGTATTGGCATACACCAATAAAAACGTTTTTCTCCATATAAGGAAGCCGGCTAGGTAGGCTTTCTAGTTCTCGAGTCCACCTGGTCGTGGGTTCGAATCTCGCCGTGGGCATGGATGTTTGTGTTTGCCCCGGGCTTCGTACAGATATAACTTGTGTACAGATATAATTTAAGGCGCAAAATGACCTTAGTAGTCGACGCCAAAAATTCTAATAAACCAACCACATAAGGAAATCATCATCCTGATTTGAAGCTTCTTTGACTGCAAATCCGATGAAAAGAGACATCCTCCAGTTGATTTTCCTTTGTGAATGCTTGTTCATCAATATTTCTATCTCGTGTATAAACAACACGTTTGTAGAGATGACTTACTAACTTCGAAGTAATGATTGACCTTCTGATATGATCAAAAAGACACATTGATCTTCTCTTTGTAGACGCTTGTTTAACTCACTGAATAAATAAAGAGTAGCTTGGAAAAATAAGATACACTTTCAGTAGACATCTTCAGATGCATGCAGAATTTTCTTAAATCGAGTTTCCCAGGCATCAGTACTCACGTAATATGATATTAAGCCACTGAGTAGGTGTAAGTTTCTTCGATGGCGAGTCAAATGAAAACCGCAAAATTGTAATTAAAAATTCCAAATTTCGCCCCACAGTGTTGTAAGTCTGTAGATCCATTAAAAATGAGTTGTAGAAATATCCGGTAGGTGTCAGGAAAATAGAGACAAGCAAACAACGTCACCACAGCAGTTTAAAGATGGGGCCCCCCCCCCCCCACTTCAAACATGCACCAAAGGACAGCAGTATTCAGTTATCCAATTTTTTGAAGGTGTAAAACCTATTGAAATTCATAGAAGAATGAAGCTTCAGTATGGTGATGCATATTTGTCACAGCGGCCAGTTTATGAATGGAGTGTCAAGTTCAAAAATAGTGTACGAGTTGTGAAAGCAGTATCAGACGCCCCTCGCCCGGGTAAGGCTCAACGAGTTGTGACGCCAGAGAATATTGCAACGGTTGAAGCCTTAGTGTTGGAAAATTGCCGAGTAACGATTGATGAAATTGTTTGGGCCATTCACTACGCAGACAACCAAAAAAATTTTTTTCAAGAGGAATTTATGTACTTTGTAAACACTGGAAAACATGTATTGAACATAACGAAGATTATGTAGGAAAATAATACAGTTGTTATTCACGTTTGGTCAGTAATTAATAGTATAAAAAAGATTTGCAGTTTTCATTGGACTCTCCCTCATATTAACACATCGTTCTACCGGGTGCCCACGAAGTCTGGGTACATGGGAAATTTCACTATTTTATTTATGTTATTTTTCCGAGGGGGGTAAAGGCGGATGTGGTGGTTTAGCAGTGAATAAAATCATGACATAAACAATTAAATACAAAATAAAAAATAATAATTTACCTTTTTTACTTTTCTTTAAATTAAATAAAAAATACTTTTCAAAATGTATTTGTTATTTTTCCTACCCATCAAATTATGCATTGAAAATGTTGGAAATCATAATGAAAATATTATTTATTAACATTAGAATTAAATAAAATTATTTTGTTTTAAAAGTATGTGTTAATCCCCTATGTACCCAGACTTTATGGACACCCTGTATATTTAGCCAAGTAACATTCACATGTTTGATAATATCATTCCAATCGGTATCAGAAAATTCAACGAATGAGTTAATATCTGTTTTTGATTTGTTGACTTATCAACCAAAAGTTCAAGTCTGTTCAAAAATCTTCTAAGTCAAACCCAGCCTCTGCTGCAAATGCATCATGTGCTCTTGATACTGCATTATGCACAATATGTTAAACAACCACTCGACTATTTTTAGCAGTTAGTCTTTAGTATGTGTTAAGCAACGTTAAAACTTGGATATTGTAAGGGAAAGGTTTATTTGTGGGATGTTCACAAACATTTGAGGGTATGCAGGACAGTTTGCACCTTTGAGAAGGCATTATTACAGGTAAAAACTCCTGAATAACAAATCTCTTTATAACAAAATTTTCTGTAGAAGGAATTTTTTTAAAAGCTTTATAAGCTTTGAGAAGTGTATAATTTGTATTTTATTTCCACTATTTTAGCCTAAATCACCCATAGAATAATCCCTCCACCACTCTGATGAATCACTAGCTCCATCCTTTGACAGGATAGTAAATTAATCACAATTTTTCATCATATTTTCCATTAAAGACAGTAGCCCCGTTGTCAAATGATACCCTTTAGTACAAAATTTCATATTATATACATGAGAATGTTTCTCCTAAATATAATTTAAAACTCAACACAAAATTTAAAAAAATAAACAAAACCTTTAATTTACAGAGACCATATATTAATTTAAAATTATTAAAACAACCCTTCCCCCCAAGGTTCAAAACTTAACTGAGTTTACATAACAATAGAAGAGGAAAATACCAATGTCATAGTTGGCTCGGTCCATTTGAATATACAGTGTCCCATCAAATTCATGATAGAGTTGACCAGTTGATCTACACGTTATACAGGAAGTGTAGAGAAAGAGCTTCTGCTCTACAGAAGATAGTAACAGTGGTTTGTGTGTAGTGTATGAAATTTTCTGCTCCAGTTTTACTATCTTATAAGAAATTTTTTATACAAGAAGACAGTCTAAGGAACCGAAACATGTCGAAATTATACAGGGTTGGGGCATAAGTCACGGCAACTATTTTTTTTGTGAGAATTCGAGCATGGGTGGAAAATGTGAAATATACAGATGGAAGGACAAGGAATGGATGAATTGTATTGACATTTAACAACACGCCAATATTTTGCTGCTCATGTACCGGATGATCCAAAAGGGTGTTACATTTTTTCATGAAACTAATAATTGTTTTGCTGTGACGAATTCTTGTCCTTTACATTGTTTTGCGCGTGCCTCGTGATTCTTATGAAAGCATTGAATTGCTGGAAAGCAAACACTGAAAATGTTGTTAACAATGGAAGGAATGTAACACACTTTTAGATCACCTGGTATATTAAAGTAGTTGACAATATTACAGGTTGAAACCTATAATGTTCCAGAATCATTATATAGAATCATTACCCAACTTAAAGGGGCTCAAAGTAGTCCCCTGCAACATTCACAACATGCTGCCAATGATGTGGGAGCCGCTGAATATCATCTGCTTCATCATTTCCCCTCACCATGTGTGAATCATCTGGTCATCTCCTATTGCACAGCATTTGCAATGCCTATTCGTGTACCAAACCGTCTACCACGTAATGGTTCCTTTACCTTTCATACGAGATCAAAATCACATGAAGATAGGTCCGGAGAGTATGGTGGGTGCTCCAACGCTTCCCCTCCCCAGCAACGCAGTAGCCGCCTTACACATTCTGCTTTATGTGGTCTTGCAGGGCAGTTGACTAAGAACCAATTTAACATTGCTCTTTGTGCAACAACAGCAGAGCACTATAATAGAGAGTACGGACATTCTTTTCCCTGAACGAATGCCGCCAGGAATGCAAGCTAATTGGCTGTTTGGTCGCACATGACCTTCAATCCCCATATTGTTGCCTTTCATGTAGCAGGGTTCGTATGGGTCATGATAAACCTGGAAAGTCATGGAAAATCAGAAATAAATTTCCTGACCTGGAAAGTTTGGAAAATCAATGGTTTCTAAATTAAGTTTTGGAAAAATTTCCAAAGAACGTAAATGAAATAAACCAATATTTCATAAAAGATTTATTTTATTTTTTTTTAAGACTATACCGAGGCTTCCGAGATTATACAAACTAGCCAATGACGGATTGCTGTAGCTTACGAGTCATAAGTTATGAATCTTTTCCGGTTATGGCTTTCATTATTTGTCTAACGATTCTGCTATCACAGCGATCCTGATCCCTACTTTGTTTGCACACTTTGTTTTCAGGGCTGTTATTAGTATTATTTCTCTACCAAGTTATAAATGATTTATAATGCCAGGTGAATGTTCATTTATTAACTTATGGTTAGAAAATGCCAATTACAAGGCATGGATTTAAAAAGATGTTAATGTCCATCGTGCATATTGCAAATTATGCGGTAAAACTTTTGATATTGAAAACATGGGCGAAGCCATATGAGGGGACAAAAACATATGAGTTGTATGCTCCAATTACCATCTACATCTTCAACAATTAAAAAATTTTTCTAGTTATTAAATTACTTGATAAAACTTCTATAACGTATCAATGTGCACGTTATTTGACTCATATAAATCTACTGGAAATGAAAATAAATAAATTTTGTGTTGCTAACATGAAGACAATTTTACAAATTATGATCGATGCAAACAGAACTGAGGAGGATGATACAGATGAAATTTTATAACAATTTGAACATTATTTACAAAATCCAGTATCTTTTTAACTTGTATGATAATTTTAAAGAAAGTTCCTTGAATTATTTAGAAACTTTATTTTTTGATGATATGGAAAAGAATAAAATACATGATGAGGTTTGGCATCTAATTTAACAGTCGCTTTTACTTTCTCGTGATTAGGCAACAGTGGAAAGAGGGTTTTCAATTAAAAAGAACAATGCAGTGGAGAATATGACAGAAAAAACTTGAGTCGCACAAAGAGTGATTACTGATGATATTGATTCCGTTGGAGGACTTTCCAAATTAAAATAGACAAGAAATTATTGAATGCTGCTGCAAGTGCAAGACAAAGATATATGATATTTTTAGAAGAAAATAAGAAATTAAAAGAAAAAGAAAAAGCTGGCACAAAGAGAAAATGTGAAGAAGAAATTAATTAGATGAAACAAAAATCAAAACAAATAAAAAATTGATATTGAAAAATTAAATGCTGAAGAAAAAGGAGCTTTGTCACTTTTATCGCAGTCAAAAGCATTATGTAGCCATGCCCCCCCCCCCCCATAAAAAGAAGCCAATTGAAATTGTACAACTTGATAACGACATCAATACAAAACTAAAATCTGTAATGTGAAATACTTGAAATTGTACATAAAGTATTTTTGAACAGATTTAATGCTTTCTTAGTAATTTTTTATAAATTATATGAATTTATTATCCTTAAAAATATAAAAGATTATGGTTTGGAAAATGTATTGAATTGCCTGGAAAAGTTTTGGGAAAGTCATGGAATTTTATCTTTGATCAAGTGTACGAACCCTGTGTAGCCGTTTTCCATGAGCCTCTGTACGAATGCAACTTGTTAAATGCTGGTAACTTTCAAGTTCTTCTAAAATGCCGTGCTGCCATTCAATAAACTGCAGTAGCAAATCAGGAAGGTTCTTCTGCATTCCGCCAGGGTCCAAAAATAAGGAAAGACACTCAATTTGGATACGCAGAATCGGCAGAAAGGATTTCACTCAGACTACTTATTCCTTGCTTTGTGAGGTAAGTGACATTGTGTATTGCTTTCTTTAGAACAGGTAAACGACATTTCCACTAACCATATTTGTACATAAATTGAAAACTAAACATGTTATTAATTATTCATTATTATTCATTTTTAATGTATAGCTGAACAGAACTTTTTAAATTTAGAGTCGGGGCAGTTTATTCAAGAAATGAGGATGATAGTTTTTCAGTTACATTTTAATTGTGATTTAAAAAGTTCCGCTCTATTTACATTAAAAACGAAAATAATGAATAATTAATAACATGTTTAGTTTTCAACTTACGTGCAAATATGGTTAGCGGAACTGTCGTTTACCTTTTCTAAAGAAAGCAATGCACGATGTCACTTGCCTCCTAAAGCAGGGAATAAGTAGTCGGAGTGAAATCCAACACACACTATACAATGCAAGGAAAAATATTTAATAGATTTCAGATAACTCGATAAAAATGATACAAAAATTATAAAAAAACTATATAAAAATTAAGACTTCATTTGGAGGTTACGTCCTCTTTTATGCTTTTACCAAAGCTTTTATCTCTGGGGAGGTTTTCCTCCCTTGCACTTTAAGATTGGGGGTTTTGTCCTAATCTCCATTGAATTACATCTCGTAAAAGCAGTTAACATTTTCTTGAAATATCAGTAGCTGAACGTTGGGGAACCAATACCATGGAAGAATAATTTGTGACGAGCCCTCCCCCCTACCCTGTTAATTATCAACAGTAGCAACAACAACTGTTGTGAGGTAGTGACCTGTCAGGGATTTGGGGTCTGATACATCGAGAGAGCACAGACACATAGAGCCAGGTTCAGGTTTTCTTAAAAAACACAGATTATTACGGATAAATAGAAATATAAAAAGAGAAATATAAAACAATTGATTTCAACTGTCCGTGTACAGTCAGAGAAGCTCTTCCACTATTAGTGCTATGCTACACTTACTTGTCTAGGTAAACTTATTTAATTATGCTTATCAGATTCAATTCTTACGCTAACATTATCGGCTAATTTCAGCTGCAGAAACTATATAAGGATAGGGTTACAATTGCTCTGCTTAGGGGGTGGTAGCAGAACCTACCAGGAGTGGTCACAGTACATGATTGGCTCTCAATACCCTGGCAGTCCCTGTATTATCAATCTATGTATCAACATCCACACTGATGCCGTGTGCTCCCTTTGGGTTTCTTATGGGGGGGGGGGGGGGCAAGGCCTTCCGTAGCAGGTTTCCGTTCGCCAGTTAGGCATAGAAGGGGTGCGTTCTCACGTCGGCTCACAAGCGTATGCCTTATACAATCTGGATTAGAACTTTCCTCCACGTTAATCTCGACCACCCTTTTCTTGCTACTGACCATCTTTCATGCAATTCCTATTCGTCAGTGCACCCTGCTACAACTAAAACCCCAAACTGACAAGGGAACCCCATATAGCCGTTTTTTTGCGCGCAAGCACACGGTGGAAGCGATAGTGTTGCACGGCAGTGAAGCACCCCGGAAGTGCGCAGAGTTCAAAAAACATGGCGGAAAGAGGGGAAGCAAACTTGTTAGCGGCGATCGCCAAAGAATTGCAGTTAGAGCACTGTTATTAAGCATAAAACCTTAATTTTGCTGTACAATTATTCAGCTCGAAATAATTTATAAGATGAAGTAGGCTTCCATGATTACTATTTTTATTTAAAAATATAAAGCACCGCGATACATACCCCCTCACCAACACAACATATTACTCGACGTTGCACATGAAGCCAGACCCGTGTTTGATTACCGAATTACTTAGTAAAATGAAATAATAAATTAAGGAAATGGTTATTAATTACTCTAGACATTTTTTACTGGAAGGCAATTAGCTAATTGTAATAATCTATTTTTAAAAACTAAGTTTGTTTAGAAACTTGAGAAGCCATTCAATTGCCGTCTGCTGCTGTCTATTTCATCTGAAGTGGATTCGTGCTTATTGCTGTGAGTAGTGGAAGAAAGAAGTTCCGTTAAGCGCATTAATACACCGCTTTAACAATGTCGTCTTTGTATGGTTATGCATGCTCAAATTTTTTTGTTTTTGCGGTTTATTTTGAAAGAAACAAAAATCCACACTCTCTTAAAAAAACAAAAAAAAACTACTCGTATAAGAACTGGAAATGGTTTGGAAACGGTAAACGCAGCCACGGTGGCAAAATTATTGACAGATCATGGAATCCCAGTTGTAGAATGTGGCCGCTCGAAAACTCGTTCAGGGGCCTTTGCAAGCATCTATTGTAGCTTCAATTGAGTAACATATTTCAATTTGGTGGAAATCTGTGACATACACGTTCGAGGGATTCCCTTGTGAGTTAAATACTTATAGATTAACAGAAAATGGGTTAAACTATCAAAAGAATACAGCATCTATCAATCACTGTCCACAGATCTATCAATTAAGTGTCGCTAATTAACCCCTTGTCACAAATCCCCTGCCTCTCTCGTTCTGTCTACAGCTTTTGTTACTCGAACCCGGTTTTTTGTCAGACATCCGTGCAGTATTCGTTGTGACCAAAGGTATGGTACGCACTCCTGCAACTGATTATTCTTCCCGTGCTTTTCCCTCCCTGCCAGAGGCCTCAACATGTGTCCTCATTTTCTCCCTAATTTGTTTAATTATCATCGTCCCGGTTCTCCAGTTTGCATCCTTTCACATCGTTCCCTCCCTAGGGATGCCCACCGCTGCCATCAGACTGCAACCGACATTTGCTACTTTCGTCGTCTTTTAGTAACCGATCTCCACACAAGTCCGACACAAGTTCGCCTGTGCCGCGGTGAGTGTCAGCCATATCTTCATGTGTAGCCTGGATATCACATGCCTCGGGCTTCCCAACGGCGTTTCACCCTCCCAAGCATCTGCCGAAGGAACTAACTTATCCTGCTCCAGGAGTGGAACACTGGGAGGTGGCGATTGCGGCTTAATTTTTTCCCATGACATTTCCTTTGGGGCATCTATCGGCACCTTACCCATGGACATGCTCGTGGTAGCCAATTGGTCGCCATGCTCACTCTTAATACCACTTCCTCGTTTACTGCCTCGCCTCTGCAGTCTTGCACCTGAAAAATTATCATTTTCCCATCCATCAGTTTTACCATACGCTGTGCAAGGATGATGTAACCTGTGTCTGCGTCTTAGAAACCACTAGCTTGCACTCAGAGGTGCCTCAACTATCCACACCTATCAGGGAGCCCTTATTCAGGGCAGCCTCACTACTAGGCAAATTATTCCATCCGATATTACCAAAATGTACACCCTCAACCTGGAGCCAGCCAGTCCCATCCCCAGTCCGTACCGATAACGGGCCGATCCACCGCGTCTGACCACAGTTCTTGCGAGAATTACCATTTCCAGGCAGATTTGCCATTACCAGCTGTGGTTCAACAAACCGCTGCGTCCCGCGCTGCCACTTATATCATGTAGGCTTCTGGCTATTATGAGCCCTATCCCTTAGCCCCTCATTCCCCGCGGGTGCCTCTCCACTACCTTCCTGAGCGACTTCTACCGGCATAGCATACGCACTGCCCACCATCAGTGCAGTAGCACACTGGAAGACCATTCCCTGTAAGATGTCCATGCCCAAGATGCCATCATATGGGCAGTCTGCAAATGCATGGATCAAAAATATCTTCATGCCCAAATGACGACCTTGGATACACACCTTTAAATTAGTCCCCTGATTTAGATTAAGGCAATACCATTAATCCCCCTTATCATCATCTCTGTGGGATGAAAGCGGGTGCTCGAAATTTGACGGCATCTTTCCCCGTCAATCATTGATAGCTGTGACCCAGTATCAGTCAACATGGTCACAGGTTATCCTTGTAGATATACAGTAGCCCCCTTCGCCCCCGTGCGTCAGCACTGGTTCACCAGGCGGTGCAATTGCATTCACGTTTCGAGGCCTGGGAGCCGGCTGCGGACAATTACGTGCATAATGTCCCATTTCCCCCCAGTGGAAACAGCCCATACCTGCTGCTGGTGCCCTGGGTCCCACGGCCCAAACATTGCTGGGCACCACTGCAGCTCTCATTTTCTCATGCTCCGTCTGTAACTGATCCACCGACTTGGCTAGATTCTCTATCATCCCTTTTAATCTCCTTAATCCACATACTGCAGCTTGTGCCCTTGGCGGCTCATTTCCTTAGACTCCTTTTGATTAGAACGTCCCTGGTAGTGACTACCTTCTCTCCCTGTCGTGATCTCTCTGGCTTCTGCCACATTGGTGGCTCCTTTACTTTTTTTTTGATTTCCTCTGATCGCAGAGCCACGACGCCCGCCTCTTTGTAAGTTGGCGGGTCAGCTACCATCAGCACACGGTGGTGCACCTACAGGCAGCTGTTACTAAATCGCTGCAGTAGCATGTCTTCTCTACTGTCAGCCCAAACCGGGTTAGCGCTGATGAAGCTTTCCATTGCCAAATTGAGACGGCCAGCGAACTCTGCGATCGGCTCAGTGGGGTGCTGTATCATATCATGAACTTCTTTTGAATAATCCCTGGCCACTTTCCCAAACACCCGCTCCAGATGCACTCGCAATTGATCATATTCTTCTATATCAAAGAGATCATCTTCTGCGGCACGCCTGGCAGCGGCTCCTTTCAATTTTGTTTTGACAACTGTGAGCTTGACCTGGGGAGTCCATTTCGCAATTATCCCAATATTATCTACACTCATCAGGGAGGAGGACATGCTTATTCCTCCGTCCTCCCCGTTGAATGCAGAAATAGCTCCGGTAAAGCCAGCAAGCTCCGGAGTGGCTACAGGCACCGCATCACTTCATTCCCCGACATCCTGTACTTAATGAATTATAACCTCCCAGTACCCCAAACCAACCAACCAACTCCTTTGCTGACCCCAGTATCAATGCCTCCCTCGATAATCCAAAAATGCCAGATTATCAGGCCCCACATTGGGTGCCAAATGAGACGTGGCATCCACCCTACCCTACATTGGGTGCCGCACAAGACCTTCCGTAGCAGTTTTCTGTTAGCCAGTTAGGTATAGAAGGGGTGCGTTCTCGCATCGGCTGACACGCGCATGCCTTATACAACCTGGATTAGAACTTTCCTCCTCGCTACTCTCGACCACCCTTCACGCAATTCCTATTCGTCAATGCATCCTGTTACAACTGAAACCCCAAACCTGAGTTAAATACTTATAGATTAACAGGAAACAGGTTAAACTATCAACAGAATACAGCGTCTATCAACCACAGTTCTATTATTAATTAGGGTCAATGGTGTGGATTTGTAAGGATGTGTGCACCTGGGCCCGACATCCAGCTAATACATTCACGGGTTGCACGCCTGAATTATCGTCACCGCAGAGCGATGAAAATAAACGGTCATTCACCAATTGTGTAGATCATCAACTGGGCACATTTGATTAGGCTATGCCGCAACACAGGTCGCTGGGCGTTCTCGATGTTAAACTCAATTCGAACACATACGGAGTTGTTCTCAACTCCGATAAATAAACGTCAACAAATTTTAACAACTCTTTTAACAGAAAACATAATAAACATTAAACATAAAAACGAGCGATTAACTGGAACGAGATAACATCTGCTTTTAAATAGCAATCAAGAAACTTGACCACGATTTTGTGGTTCCAAACGAGCTTAGCCCTGTTCGGTTTGCAGTTCGCATGTTTATCATCCCGGAACATAAAGGACCAGCCTTCTCTGACTGCAACCCAACAGATTCAACTCAAAAATCCACTTTTTTTTTTCAGAAGAACACATCTCATTACAATAATCTTGTGTAACAAATGATTGCTGGGAGCACGACATCATCTTCTTGGAAATATCCTCCGAGAAAATAATGCCGTCTCCCAACAATCGCTAATGTCGCTAACACGTAATTAGTGAAGCCGCGACAACAAAGAAAATTTAACAACAACAACAAATAAGTAATTTTAACCCCTTTCAATACGACAACAACAAAACAAGCAAATATAACTTTAAACATTCAACTTATCTTCAACGAAATCTTACGCTAAAAGGAAACCCAAAGAAAAACCCACACTCAAAAGGAGTCAGTGAAAAAATAAAATCAAAAACAAAAACAAATGAACAATAATTATTAACTGGAGATACGTCTCCAAGCATAGGTAATGATTTTTCAATTGAAAAATGGAAGGAAAAATTCTGCGACCCGGATTTGAACCAGGAACCTCGACTATCATGGCCGATGCCTCTACCAATTGTGCTATCGCAGACACCACGGACAGCCAAGCTGTCTCAAGGTGTCTTAAAGACAACCAAGTTGTCACATGTTATTATTATTCACATGTGAGTTCATCAACTTTCTGATGGTTTGGAGTGGAGAAATTCTCGATCTGCGAGCCAGGTTCCCGTCTCCCATTGGGCTTTCAACCGTGACAACTTGGTTGTCTTTAAGACACCTTGAGACAGCTTGGCTGTCCGTGGTGTCTGCGATAGCCCAATTGGTAGAGGCATCGGCCATGATAGTCGAGGTTCCTGGTTCGAATCCAGGTCGCAGAATTTTTCCTTCCATTTTTCAATTGAAAATTCATTGGATATCAAGGGCAAATAACATTGGCAAAATTAAAAGCAGTGCCATTTCTGATGGTAAAAAGCAAGCGAATCCGAGACCATCCACTAGCCCTACTCCTGAAGTCCTGCAGAAAATTACGGGGTCTCATAACCAGATGTAAGCTGTCAACACATCGGGCCATTGCACAAAAGGTAGGGACATCTGTATACACGGTAAACACAATTATCAACTGTGATTTACCACTGGAGAAGCGACACAAGAGCCACATTCATAAGTTGTTGCCACGCTATGGACCAATTGTTGTAAACTGTATGAACAATACCTGGTGGATGAAAAGTGGAAATACATGGTCACGCTAGATGAGGCATGTTTTTTTAAGTGACTACAACAAGAGCTGAGCCATTTTTTTTACTGCCCAATGGGTTCTAAGGACTTCAGAAAATGGTACTGTGAATGCAAAGAAACATTTTCAAAAGGTTTTATGATCATGGTGGAATGCAGCTACAGCGGCAAATTAACTTTACACAGTTGAGTCAAAGGCCAAAGTGAATGCCATGTACTATCAGATTAGCATTCAAGTCCCATATTTACCTGTGACATCTCTGGTTTGTACAGTACAGAGTAAACAACGTATGGCTGCACCAAGACAAGGCGTCGAGAACACATGCAAGAAGATCCCAGAATCCACTCTACAGTGATGCCCCTCGGCCCATCCACGCTGTCCCTCAGCACTGCACAAATGCAAGAAACTGAATCCAATAAAAGCCAACAATGTGCAGCTTAAGTTTTCATGGGAGCTTATCATTGTGGCGTGAGTGATTTAAAGCTTAAATATTTTAATTAAACTATTGACTAAGTACATTCATTTAAAATATTAACTAACTGCATCAGTCTAGTTGGTAGCTGTGACGAGCTGTTCATCGCGTTACACTTTGTGTTTTTTTTATCCTCTGTGCTGACAAGTCTAGCCTCAGGATCAACAGTTTGTATGGATGAAATTTTAACTCTGTCATTTTGAATACACCTTTTTCCAGTAGAGCTGTTTCCCATGTTCTGCATCAGGTTTGTGATCAAAAGATGCCATTATTACCATACATTCTGAATCCTGATTTAACTTAATCAGTATAATGAATGATAATTTACACCTACTTCCAGCTTCTGAAGAAATCTTATCCATCATGCCAAGTGCTCCTGTTAAATGCTTCTGCTATATATGACCTCCACAAAAGTGATCGTAAAAAAGGTGGATAGCAGTTTTTTCAGTCGTGTCCATCAGTGAGCTGTTACTGAATTATTATTGTAACAATTATTGTTGTAACTGCAACTGCTACTAAAATGATTTATTTATTTCAGTGATAAAGATGAAAAATTGAAAAGATAAATCAACAGATATACAGTCGAACCCCGTTATTTGAAATTCGGTTAATACGAATTCCCATTTAATATGAATTTTTCTGTGGTCTTACCCCCATGAATGCTATTTCTATATAGAATTAGTCATTTAATATGATTTTTTTTTATATCAAGTTCCAGATAATACGAAGAAAATTAAATTTATTCAAGAAAGTTAAATTGTTTGGAGAGGGGGGGAAAAAGGTTACATCATTTCAGAAGTTCATTCTAAACGTGAAAAAAAATTTTTTTTAATAATGAAGCACATATTATTCCAGAACTGTGAATTGTGATTGGTTCTTTGTGTAAATAAACAAAAAAACACATGGGATTCAAGAACTGTGAATTCTGATGAGTTTTCTTTTAATGATCATATAAACATGTGCATTTCCATTCCCATGCATTAAATTCAACACTTCAGTGTGCTTTTAATTATCAATGTGTGATTTTAATTGTTGATTGTCATTCATTGATTAGAATTCACAATATTCACAATCCTATTTGCTGCATTTTTATTTCATCAGTTTCATTTCATTATCGACAAGGCTACATCACAGACAGAAAAATCTGTGCCACCTAACAAGCATATGTTTTTAATTTTAGAGGAAGTTAAATCATAATGTCCTATATACTAATGATGTTTCACCAGATCTTTTCAGTTGGTATAGAGCAGTGGTTCCCAAAGTGGTCGATATCGACCCCCAGGGGTGGATATCGATCTCTCGGGGGTCGGCAGAAACAATAAATAAAAATGGGGGTCGATGGGAAACAGGCGTGACGCTCTGTATGTATGTATCAAATTAAACAAAATAAGTCATTGTCGAACGTGTTATATTAGCAAGTTAAATGAATAAAGAAATGGGGGTCGATGGTATGAGCTCATTTTGGAAAAGGGGTCTCTGGCCCAAAATAGTTTGGGAACCACTGCTATAGAGTTCTGAAAAAAGTGCCGTTTCAAAATATTATATTTGTTCATGTCAACAAACATCAGTAACCAAGTATTTTTCTGAAAGAAATGAATGACCATAATTTTTAAGTACCTGGTCTCAGGCTCGAGCCATAACACCATTGGGGTTTCCTTTCATTCCTGGATAATACAAACAGAATTTTGGGTCCCATGGAATTCATAATAATAGGATTAGACTATATTTTGAAAACATGTAACCTATGTTTGGACTTGCCCCAAGTAAACTTACTGTACTTATTTGTGTATAAAGCGATCCCCACTTTCAGACCCCCCCCCCCAAAAAAAAAGTAAAAATTTTATATTTGTGTATATTGCAACCTCCATCCCCCCAATTCTTGACTCCTTGCTGACTCACTGATCGCTTGCTTCTTTTTGTGGGATTGAGTTCATAGGCTGTTAAAAAGGTTATAGACTCATCCTTGGCTTGGTATGTACTAGCTTTACTTGGAGAATAGGCCGAGATGATTTGGGTTTTCGTGGTGCTGTTAATGGTACAGACTGCCAGGCCATCTGATATTAATTGGAAAGCAGTTACACTTTTGGCAATTGACACTTGATAAATTGTTTGTCACAGAAAATTTTCAACTTCATTAAACAATGAGTATAGTCAACCGTAACACGTAGAGCCATGAATGGAATGATCAATTAACAAAAAAAGGGGAGTATGGGTGATAATTACAATTCCTGGATGAGATAAGTAAGAAATTAGGACATTTCTGAAAATTTGTAGCTGGAAAATTTGGGTCTCTGAGAGGTTAAAATGAAAGATAATTGAACGTAAAAGAATTTTCAAAGCAAGAGAATATTTTCCCCATCCAGGCATTATCACTCTTGCTCCCCCTCCCCTTTTTTTTTTTTTTTTTTTTTTTTCCATTAATCAATTGTTACACTCTGTGCTCCAGATCAGACAGTTTGACTATGCCTGTTGGTTTAATGAAGTTGAACATTTTCTGTGGCATTCTTTCAATTTAAGGTGCATTCTCCATAGCACACGATCTGCACAGTATGCACGCTGTGGGTGCCCTGGCTGTTCCGCATCGCTCTGTGCATTTCGTGCACCCTGTTCTTCATTACCAGTGCGTTTAGTTATCGTGCGTTTGGTCCGTTTCGTGCACGCACAAAACACACTAGCCAGAGGCCAGGATTGCTCAGTGTATTGAAGATGGCGAAGAAGCAATGAGGAAACCGAAACACAATTATCAAAATTGAAACGTTGAATGTAGATGGAGAAACTGCAGAGAAGTTTAATTCATGTTATTCGATTTTCTCCATAACACTTTCAAGCAAATCATCTTCACTGCTACTTTCGTCTTCAGCATTTACAATATGCTTATTTACAACCGTTTGCATGGTATTAAGCATTGACATGGTATCGAAACTTTTCTATCACGGTTCGCCATTTGCAAAAATCGTGGGTTTATCGTTAACGCTCTGTTCTTCTTGGGGCTGCCTAAACTCCATGAATTGCATTGCACGATTCGCACTGATCACGTGACTGGCTCTCACGATTGTGCGTTTCATGCGCGATGGAGCATGCGCCTATAACCACCCTCCTGATTTTTTTTTTCTATTCCAGGGCAATGAAGTCAATATCAAGTCAGCAGCCTAGTTTATCAATTTATCAATTTTGAATACATTTACTTTCTGAGAAGTATCTACAGTTTGCCCTCTCCTTTTGGGAGAGGATTAATCTGTCTTATTGAATTTCTCTAAGCCAATACATTTCCTAGCCAGTATAATCTTGGAACCAACATAGCCGAGAGGGTGCAGTGTACAGTTGCTATCATTAAAATTTGCACTTATCACATAGTGATAAATGAAGCATGTTTTGTTTTTGCGCCGTCAAGTTTCGCCGGTGCGCAAGATTTTGGATTTACCCACTTTCCAAAGGTAGAGTATGCAGAATTCCGGCTTTTAGTGACAACTTGCTGTTGAATCATGGGAATAAGTTTATTTGAATATAGTTTAACTACATTTTAAAAATAGTTAACTACAAATTACTTTTTTACCTACCAATTACTTTTAAAATAATAAAATCAAATTTCAGTAAAAATAAACCATTAAGGTATGACATAACCGAGCTTCGAAAGGCTAAACTTGTCGCCGTCACATAAACCATTTGAAGCATATTTTCGAAAAATTTTGAATTGTTTTTAAAACAGAAAAACCTGTTCCAGTGAATCATATTCCATAATCTTCGAATTTAATAATCGTCGTTACTTGTTGTTTGATATATTATATGCCATATCTTAGCATTGAAAATTTCTAATGGCACCATAACTGTATCATTAGTACAGGTATCACAGAATCAAATTCGACCATATTCGAAATTATTAATTACTCTTACATTTGTTCATGGTACGTCATTACAATTGTGTAGCACCCAAAATATTAGAGCAAATTTTTTCGTGCTGTCGAGATAACGAGAAGCCTTTTCTTCATCTGGAGTACCCTCCCACACCTCGTCTATGATCCGGAGAATTTTTAACGTAATTGATGAGAATTTTCAGTGCATTAAATTTCGCCCAGATATTTTATTATCTTTGGATAGAGCGTCAGTATTGCTTAAAGCAAGATTATTGTTGAGCGTGCGAAGCGCGAATACTTTGTTGAGGACAGCTCGAACAAGAGTGGTATCTTAGTTTTCGATTCAACTTTGCTGCGATCACTTGGCCTAAGAGATCGGAAAAGGACAATGCAATCCAGCGAGAACTTCCGATTTGAAGCCGCGTGATAGCAGAAGACGTTCCATTTAGGCCGCCATGATAGAGCAGAGATAAAAGCCTCTCTTGGTGAGATGTTTTTAGGAAGCCAAAGACCGAGCTTGTTTGACATGAATCGGACGAACGTTCATATTCGAACACTGGACAATTTTATTCAGTTTTATTGACCCAAATACAAGAGGTACGACATGTACGATGTGGAATGGTTCATCGACTACTGACATTACCATCCGGACCTAAAGAGGATAAAGCGAGTCAGCATCAATAGGATCTGGTAATATGCTTAGTTTTTTGGCCATTGGAACTATTAAAGAAAGTGTCTATCATCCCCCCCTTTTTTTATTTACAGAATGAATTGTGCATATCTACGGCAACGGTTATTAGGGAACTTTGAAGTAGGCAGGACCCCTCGTCAGGGCTAATCGCAACAGAACACATGAGCATGCGCCGAGTTTTCCAGAAGAGTGTTCCAAGCATCAGACGACAAAACCGGACAAAAGCCCATGTTTGAGAGCCACAGATGGTTTAAAGTGAGATAAGATAAAGTTGCCCTTGGCGGGCCCCTACTAACATCACTAATCCTTACCTGTCCTTTCCCCTCGACCCCACCCCCCCTTACTTACCTGTCTCCCCATCGAGCAACCAGGAGTCCATGATGGAAGCTCATGCGTCTGGGTCCTGTAAAACTAGAATTAAGATAAACCTTTAACGTCAGGAAAGAAAACTTACCTTGATGATTTGAATAAATGTGCTCCTTATGTTTTAGACGAGTGTGAACCGCTGAAACGAATAGTAAAAAGTCGTATGTTTAGTATGATGAATGAGCTAAAAATTTTGAAATAAGAAAGCTTTTACCTGCAAAGGAAATTTGTAATTTTGCTTAATGTTTAAATGTTTTTCATAGTGTTGGTAGTTTGCTTTTGATTCATTTTTATCTTTAACTTCATTTTTTTTCGATCACCCATTGGCAGAAGGGTTCGACGTACCCCAAAGCATCCGGCATGCGGCGTGAAGAAGCTTCAGCGAGCGACTCTTCGAAAGCACATGTATGAAGACTAGACGAAATGTTACACCACATGCAGACTCCTGCTGTTGATGTCTTGAATTATTGGAAAAATATTAAATGTTGTAAACAGAATCCGATTGTTTTAGAATTAACTGAAAAGTTTGTTCCATATTTACGCCAAAAGGAATAAATAAAACCACGGGCTAATTTGATTTGACAAGGGGACATTACGACCTCGGAATTTTAGTTTAATAGACACTTGTAACAATAAAAATAAGTATAATAATTTTGAGAAAAGGAAAATTTTGTGAAAAAGTTGGTTGTCACAAATAAATTTGTAAATATAATATATTGAATAATTATTTGGGTAAAGAAAAAAAAAATTGTTACAACTGGAATTCGAACCCGCCACCTCACACTTACATGTTAATAATTTGAGAGCAACCACGCTGCCGTCTGAGCTATCGGATCACTTACAATCAAGGAGGAAAACTTTCCCTTATGTATGGTGCTCGAAACTTTAAACCGTCTTTTTTCAAAATTGGCTGAATTAGCTGAATATTTAAGTATATTAACACCCTAAAAGTACACTACAACTACACGAAGTCTCGTATTAAACTAAAATTCTGAGGTCGTAATATCCCCTTGTGAGTTCTTGACACTAGAATTTTAAATAAAAAAATGTAAATATAAACTCCGAAACAATTTAAAAGACATAATAATGGGAATGTGTTGGGAAAGGGAATTTGAGTCTAAGTGAAGTAAAATTAAGTCAAGCCAACTTGAAACCTGATTTCACTGTGACAATTTATTACAGCCACTCTTTCGATTTAGCTGTCACAGCAGTTCTTTTTCAGATCGAAGTTATCCAATAATTCTTTAGTTTTCTTAGATATTCATAGGACATTCCTAGCTGATTGAAGACATTTGATTGTTTGATTATAGGCTCTAAACAAGAGAGACGAAAACACCCGTTTTAGAAGATGGAATGCCGAGATGGACTTTCTTGGCTGATTAGAGTTATGACTGTTAAATAGAATTATTTTGATTCTATTTGACCCTTGTCAGGAGAGATGGATCAGACAACCGAGACTCGCCCTGTAGAAGACTGATGGATGTAGGACTGATGATGCGTCTTCAGATGGTATGGAATTTCATTGGTTTGGCTGCTGGCGGCCAATGCTTGTAAGAAATTGCTCGTGCCGGAAGAATGACGCGAAGGATCTCCGAACAGGAGTGTAGGTACCGCTCACACAGTTGGGGAGGTAATCACCGAATTTAACGCTTTCTGATGAACTCCTTCAAAAGAAACAAATATATTAACAAAATTTGGCAGGCTAAAATGAAAGATAAGAGATGGCGACTGAACCAGATTGAAACAGACTTAGACTATTTCCCGAGCAGACTTTGAAAAACGCTGAGCAATTTAGGTCTTGACTATATGAACCTGAGGACTTACAAACAAGACCAGAAAGTGGCTTGAAGACCCGAAAAATGCCCATAGTAATCTTTCCAGAGATTTGTTCCGATTGTGACTACGAATGTTATGAGGTTAAAGAATCCCTCCTCTCAAAAGACATTCACGACGCATTCTTGGACATCCGACATGAATAGGAATATTTGTTGACTGAATATTTGACAAGCATCTGTGCCCATTCGGGACGAGCTATCCTGGCAAGGTGGGGCCTATAATTAGAGCAAATACTTTGGTGCTGTCGTGATAACGAGAAGCCTTTTCTTAATCTTAAGTACCATCCCACACCTCGTTTATGATCCGGAGAATTTAACGTAATCTATGAGAGTTTTCAGTGCGTTAAATTTCGCCCCGATATTTTATTATCTTTGGATAGAGCGTCAATATTGCTTAAAGCAAGATTATTGTTGAGCGTGCGAAGCGCGAATACTTTGTTGAGGACAGCTTGAACCAAAATGGTAGTTAGTTGTCGATTCGACTTTGCTGCGATGACTTGGCCGGTGATCGGAAAAGGGCAATGCAATCCAGCGAGAACTTCCGATTTGAAGTCGCGTGATAGCAGAAGACGTTTCATTTAGGTCGCCATGATACAGCAGAGATAAAAGCCTCTCTTGGCGAGATGTTTTTAATAAGCCAAAGACCGAGCTTGTTTGAAATGATTCAGACGAACGTTCATATTCGAAAAGTGAAACGTTCATATTCATTTATTCAGTTTTATTGACCCAAATGCAAGAGGCACAACACAAAGGATGTGGAATGTTTCATCGACTACTGACATTACCATCCTGAACTAAAGAGTATAAAGCAAGTCGGCATCAATAGGATCCGGTAATGTGCTTAGTTCTTTTGGCCATTGGAACTATTAAAGAAAGTGTGTATCAAGGGGGCCCCCCCCCCTCTTATTTTTATTTACAGAATGAATTGTACATATCTACGGTGACGGTTATTGGGGAACTTTAAGTAGGCAGGACCCCTCGTCAGGGCTAATCGCAACAAAACACAGGAGCATGCACTGAGTTTTCTGGAAGAGTGTTCCAAGCATCAGACGACAAAAAGTCGTATGATTAGTATGATGAATTAGCTAACAATTTTGAAACAAGAAAGCTTTTACCTGCAAGGGAAATTTGGAATTTCGCTTAATGTTTAAATGTCTTTCATAGTGTTGGTAGTTTGCTTTTGATTCATTTTTATCTTTAAGTTTATTTTTTTCGATCACTCGTTGGTCGAAGGGTTCGACGTACTCCATAGCATCCGGCGTACGGCGTGAAGAAGCTTCAGCGAGTGGCTCTTCGAAAGCACATGTATGAAGACTAGACGAAAGGTTACACCACGTAAAGACTCCTGCCGTTGATGTCTCGAATTATTGGAAAAACATGAAATGTTGTAAACAGAATCCGATTGTTTTAGAAATAACTGAAAAGTTTCTTCCATATTTACGCCAAAACGAAAAAATAAAACCACAGGCTAATTTTGATCTGAGTTCTTGACAATAAATTTTTAAATAAAAAAATTAAATAGAAACTCCGAAACCATTTAAAAGACATGATAATGGAAATATGTTGGGGAAAGGGAATTTGAGTCTAACAAGGGAACCCCACATAGCCCTTTTTATTTTCGCGCAAGCACACCGTGTAAGCGATAGCGTTGCGCGGTAGTGAAGCTCTCAGGAAGTTGCCAGAGTTCAACAAACATGGCAGAAAGAGGGGAAGCAAACTTGTAAGCGGTGATCGCCAAAGAATTGCGTTTAGAGCGCTGTTATTAAGCATAAAACCTTAATTTTGCTATACAAATATTCGTCTCGAAATAAATTATAAGATGAGGTAGGCATCCATGAATACTATTTTTATTTAAAATTATAAAGCACCGCGATACATACCCCCTCATCAATGCAAAGTATTACTCAACGTTTCACATGAAGCCAGCCCCGTGTTTGATTACCGAATTACTTACCGTATTTTTTCGAATATTGGCCGCATTCACTTTAGGCTGCAGCCGCAAATTTGACGGTGGAACGAAAAAATAACCCTTTAAAGGCCGCAATTCACTTTAGGCCGCAAACTTCTACGGTCTACAAAAAGATCGAACTACTTCGTTTTAGCGTCCCATAGTATATTACATAGTAATTTAGATAGTAATTTCATTATATAAATAACTTTTACAAATTTATTAATGAAATGTGTAAATAATTATAGTAATTTGATTTTAATGAGCGAGTATAACTTTTATTTCATCATCAGCGGCCATGGCTCTATCAACGAAGTGCCGACCAATGTGCGATAGAGCATTCATTCTATGACATCACAACACCTTGGAGTAGAGTGGGCAGCAATCGC
>JAHWFO010081734.1:179977-231046 GCA_023313115.1 Rhysida immarginata | reverse complement strand
GCGATTGCTGCCCACTCTACTCCAAGGTGTTGTGATGTCATAGAATGCTCTATCGCGTATTGGTCGGCACTTCGTTGATAGAGCCATGGCCGCCGGTGATGAAATAAAAGTTATACTCGCTCATTAAAATCAAATTACTATAATTATTTACACATTTCATTAATAAATTTGTAAAAGTTTCATTAAATATATTAAAATAATTTAGATAGTTATATAAATAATGAAATTACTATCTAAATTACCATGTAATATACTATGGGACGATAAAACTAGATAGCTCGATCTTTTTTTTTTGTTCTGTCCAAAATTACCGAAAATGATTTTTTCAGAAAAAAATTTTTTTCCAGGCCGCACTCCCGAAATTTTCGATTTTTTGGGGTTTAGAGCCGCGGCCTATATTCAAAAAAATACGGTAATAAAATGAAATAATAAATTAAGGAAATGGTTATTAATTACTATAGACATTTTGTACTGGAAGGCAATTAGCTAGTTGTAATAATCTATTTTTAAAAACTAAGGCCCGGATTCACAAAAATGTCGTTAGTAACGACGTCGTATGGTAACGATGTTGGTAAATTTTGCAGTTTTACGATTTGTCTTAAATGCAATTCACAATACGCATCGTTAGCTTTCTTAAACATACCGAAGAAAAAATAGTAGCCTGATGTCGAGGGTACAGAAACGACGTCTTTGTTTGCTTGAAAACAGCCAATAAGAATCCCAACTACAGCGGAAGTAAGAAAAATGGACAAAATTCGAAAGCGAAAGCAACAATTTACTTCTTCGGAATTACAGTTGCCGAGTACGAAAAAAAAATAATAAAAGCACTCTTTCTAGAAACGTCAAGTGCTAAGAAATAGATATTAAAATAAAGAAGAGAGAAATTTATTCGAAACTCAATACCTTTAGGCCCGCTTAGCATTGAAGAAGTTCGCCGATTTGCTCTTCCATTTATATATCGAGTGAGCCTCTCGGTCGTTTGAAAAATCACATCCCTAGAAAATCCAGTGTCGAATATGTTCGATTACTGATATTTCATCAATGCTGAGTCACGATAATCGAAACATTAGAATACGACGTATTTCTTCGTCTTGAGCAACCCTTCCGCCATTTTAAACATTATTTAATGACTCTAATTAACGGCGTTTTCGTTTGCAACAGGGTTTTTGAATAGCAATGAACGTTGTTAGATGCCATAACGACGCTTTTGTGAATCCGGGCCTAAGTTTGTTTAGAAACTTGAGAAGCCATTCAATTGCCGTCTGCTGCTGTCTATTTCATCTGAAGTGGATTCATGCTTATTGCTGTGAGTAGTGGAAGAAAGAAGTTCTGTTAAGCACATTAATACCCATACACCGCTTTAACAATGGAGTCCTTGTATGATTATGTGTGCTCAAATTTTTTCGTTTTCGTGGTTTATTTTGAAAGAAACGAAATTTCGCACTCTCTTATTTTGCAAGCATCTATTGTAGTTTCAGTTGAGTAACATATTTCAATTTGCTGGAAATCTGTGACATACATGTTCGAGGGATTCCCTTGTAAGTTAAGTAAGATTAAGTCGGGCCAACTTGAAACCTGATTTTACTGTGACAGTTAAAGGTATTTAAATGATTAATTTATTACGGCCAATTTTTCGATTTAGTTGTCACAATTGTTTGATACACTCTGGACCCATTTGAACGCGGTCAAATGCAACGCGGAATCAACTCCAGCGCGGTTTTCGCATGACTCCCAATTTCTAATTTCCGGTTTAAAATTTGTTTTCGAAAGGTATCTTTCTTCGTGATTTTTGACCATTTATTTTTCATTTTATGACATTTATGTAATACAAGACATGTTGTACGTTCGAACCTTTACGAAGAATTCACTTTTTTCTCGATTTTCCACTCACTTTTCCATCTCCTAAGGCCAGTGCGATAGCGAGGTTACGAAAGATAAATGGTGACAACCATTTATTTTATTTTGTTAATTCTTCAATGTTTTTTGTGTTTTATTGAAATTTTTGTAATGTTTTTGTAATACAGTATCTTTTATTTTATAAAAAAAATTCTTGATCTTCTCATGTGCAGTTGTCCCAGTGTTGCCAACTTGGGGTTTTCCCACTAAATTTGGTGGGAAAAATTCTTCTTAGTGGGAAAATGGGGGCAATAAATATTTTAGTGGGATATTTAGGGAGAAATAAATTTATTTAGTGGAATTTTAGTGGGTTTTCTCAACACTGACAAGGAGATATTACGACCTCGGAATTTTAGTTTAATACGAGACTTCGTGTAGTTGTAGTGTACCCTTAGGATGTTAATATACTTAAATATTAAGGCGCACTATTCAGCCAATTTTGAAAAAAGACGGTTTAAAGGTTCGAGCACCATACATAAGGGAAAGTTTTCCTCCTTGATTGTAAGTGATCCGATAGCTCAGACGGCAGCGTGGTTGCTACTCACAAGTCAAAGTGTGAGGTGGCGGGTTCGAATTCCAGTTGTAACAATTTTTTTTTTTATCCAAATAATTATTCAATATATTATATTTACAAATTTATTTGTGACAACCAACTTTTTCACAAAATTTTCCATTTCTCAAAATTATTATACTTATTTTTATTGTTACAAGTGTCTATGGAGTAATAAAGTATTTTCTGCAAAATATTTTGTATAGAATTAACATTTTAAAAGCAATAACTATTTTATTTTATTTATCGAGGTGGCGGGTTCGAAAGGGAAATCTTTGTGAATGTAAACGAGGTGTGCCTTTCAATGGATTTTCTTAAAACCCCTTGTTCTTGTAAAAAGTCCTCATTTATTTGTTGTGTGAAATGTCGTGGTATCTTTTGTTTTCCATGCTTCTATGACAATTATCATTCTGTTTCATGCATGTCATTTTAATTTAACTGATTAACATTATTACTTCTGTGTTATATTGCTATTTGCATGAAATGAATTTTTTACCCTTTCCATACATAATAGGCTATTTTGCTGAAAATACTTGTGTTACTTATATTACTCGGTAGACATTTGTAACAATAAAAATAAGCATAATAATTTTGAGAAAAGGAAAATTTTGTGAAAAAGTTTGTTGTCACAAATAAATTTGTAAATATAATATATTGAATAATTATTTGGGTAAAAAAAATTGTTACAACTGTCTTCTACCCGTAATTATAGGAACAATTGTGTTTCGTTTATCGGAATTAGATGCTGGGCTTCCTTGCCATCTGAAATCCGTTCTTTATTCCCTTACTCATCCTTTCGTAACTCTTTAAGGAATTACTGTCTGTCCCACGTTCCTTTGGGCAGAACTTTTTCACGTTAATTTTTTAATTTATCTCTGTTATCCACATATATTCTGCCATAATCAGGTCCTATATGGTTATCTGAAATTTTATAAAATTCTCTTATATATTATTATTATAGTTTATTTTTACAACTTATATGTTGATTAAGTTAAGAATAAAATAAAACTCTTTTTCCACAACGAAACAGGAATTGAACAAAAAGAAAAAGACCGAGAATAAAATGAAAAAATACAACCTGAGTCTGTATTTTTTTTTATTTTTTTTTATTTTTTTTTATTTTTTTTTTTTTTTCATTTTATTCTCGGTCTTTTTCTTTTTGTTCAATTCCTGTTTCGTTGTGGAAAAAGAGTTTTATTTTATTCTTAACTTAATCATCTGCATTATCCACATAAGATTTCTAGACAAATTAACTTATATGTTGTATAACGATTGTCTACCGTACAATGTGCTTTATAGTAGTTTTAATTTTCCTTTTTTAATTTTTGTACAACTCATAATTTTTTTGTTGGCTTGTATCTTGGATATTTTGTTGCCCCATCTTTATTATCTGTAATTTTTTAATATCTGTTTTGTTTTTCCATTTACTAACCCATCCAGTTATTTTGATGTTTCTGTAAGGGTGCCCTTGAGGCATAGCTCGTCGGTCTTTTAACCATACAGGCCTCATTGGGCACTATTATTATGTTTTCTAACCTTTAAATAAAGAAATAAAAAACTGGAATTCGAACCCGCCACCTCACACTTTGACTTGTGAGTAGCAACCATGCTGACGTCTGAGCTATCGGATCACTTACAATCAAGGAGGAAAAATTCCCTTATGTATGGTGCTCGAAACTTTAAACCGTCTTTTTTCAAAATTGGCTGAATAGTGCGCCTTAATGTTTAAGTATATTAACATCCTAAAGGTACACTACAACTACATGAAGTCTCATATTAAACTAAAATTCCGAGGTCGTAATGTCCCCTTGTGAAATCAAGCCACCAGATTAAAGTGCCGTATTAACGAAGAATTAATTAACAGGCACAAAATACCCCCTGACAAAACAAGTCCCGCACAACCCCCCCCCCCCCCCACCAACAAAACCCCTCCCAGAGATATGGATTTGGACAAATTCGAATAATTAAATTTATTGATAGGAAGTCTTTGATGTTATAATTTATAATGGGTTATTAAGAAATAACATATTTAATATCCAGTCCTATTCCTATTTAACGCATACATGTATTCTAATTATTAGGGGCCATCCAGAAATTACGTCACACGAATTTCATGATTTTTACACCCCTACCCCGTCTTTGTCACAGATAGTCACATTTGCGTGACCCCCCTACCCTGGTGTGATGTCACATATTTTGCAATTATAAAATTTAGAAATTATTAAATCAAAACAGCAGTTAAAAAATTAATTAATTGCAAAATATGTGACGTCACGCCAGGGGAGGGGGAGGTCACACAAATGTGACCATCTGGGTCAAGGACTGGGGAGGGGTCTAAAAATCATGAAATTCATGTGATGTAATTTATGGATGGCCCCTTCCAAAATTATTTATACAGGGTGATTCTGAAAAAGTGTGTATAACTGTAAGCAATGACAGGTGACCAGAACGAACATTTTCTTTTAATACGGAGGGTTGATTCAGATAAAATAAGACGACTTTGCAGTTCTGTTACGATGGTGTAATACCATGGTGCCACCATCGGTTGTGTTCGATGTGAGAACCACGTTGTTGGACTATCGCCTGGCACCGTAATTTCCACTGAAGTAGGCTGAGTTTGAGGGACTCCATAGGTAGTTCGTTCCACACCTGCTAACACACTTTCCATAGCCCATCAATGGTTCTTGGTCGGCGACTTCCGAGCCTTCGTTTCAGGAGACCAAAACCACAGAAATCCATCGGTGATGCGTCAGGAGATTTTACAGGCACATGAGAGAAGGGAATAACTCGTATGCCCGTCTCCTGTTCCATCTTCCTGTAGTAAGCCACAGATGACTTGGCAGTGTGGCTTGATGCCTTGTCCATGCGCATCCAAACCACGCGCTTTATGACGTCGCTCCAGCCCAAGATTGTCATGAATTATTCTGGAGACTGTTGCCTGTGAAATACCTTTCCTTTGGGCTAGACTTCTCTGTATGGGGGGATTTTCTTTCAGCACTTCAGAACGGATTTCTCGCACCACCTGAGCTGGGCGTGTTGGCTGGGGCTTGTTTCTGGTCTGCTTCTCTGCTTGTCCACGTTCATTAGATGGTCGCAATTTGTTCCTTTGATTATTCGACCCACAGTAGCTTTGGATACCACAATACCATTTCGTTTGCATAATTCCACAATGCACGAAAGACTAAAGTTAGCGTCGGAAAGGCCAAACATATACCCTTCCCAAAAAGCTGTGATTTTGGAAGCCATGTTTCAGCACGAAATGTCCCAAATAACAGCAACAAGTGTATACAAAGCTAATCCCCATGAATAGTGGACGAGTCATGCAAATCGCATTCTGTCAAGGTCATACGCGGTGTTTAAAGTCGTCTCATTTTATCTGAATCAACCCTCCGTACAATGTGGGTCCGAATTTGAATGCTAACTGAGATATGAACAGAAATAAAAATGCTGCCACCAAGATCAGCAAGTTAATAACCCAGGTTCTGCAACGCCTAGAAAAATGAATTTTGGAGGAATAACAGGGTACATAAAACTCTGCATACTGTTAAAGTTTGATCGAATTCCAACAAGTAGTTTCCGAGTTACGCACTCAAAATACGTAACACGTGTGCTGGTTAATACTCGCATGTTAGCACTGTTACGAGTTTGAACGCGTAACTCGGAAACTACTTGTTGGAATTTGATCAAACTTTAACGGTGTACAGAGTTTTATGTACCCTGTTATTCCTATGAAATTCATTTTTCTAGGCGTTGCAGAACCTGGGTTATTAACTTGTTGATCTTGATGGCACCATTGTTATTTCTGTTCATACCTCAGTTAGCGTTCAAATTTGTACCCACATTGTATGGGGGTGCCGTGGCCTGGTTGTCTCGTCGGTTGGCTTGCCAATCGATGGAGTTCAGCAACTTCAGGCGCGGCCAGCTATTGGTTGGGTGACGGCCAGGGCTTGAGGGCCACTGCTGGCAGGACAGCTATTTGGGGCGCGGCTGTTGGGGGACTTTAGTCTGACCCATTTGCCGATTGACCATAGCTGGTTTTCCAGCAGTTGGTGACAGCCTCTGGTTCGTTTATCCCCAGCAGCTCTTCCATCATGAAACCCCCCGTGCTTCGGAGGGCACGTTAAGCCGTCGGTCCCGGCTGCTACTGTCATTTCGTAGCAGTCGTTATTTACTGGGATGGCGCAAAACTCCCTCGTAGGAGTAGGTGCCGCAGATTATCGCTTGCGATAATCTACCCTCTGTACTAGATACTAGATACCCACATTGTATTAAAAGAAAATGTTCGTTCTGGTCACCTCTGTCATTGCTTACAGTTACACACTTTTTCAGAATCACCCTGTATATTTCTATTTAAAATCTTTTTTTCATAAAATCAACAATAAATCAAACATTTTATAAAATTTACAAAACATAACCAATCAAATGAACGATCAAAATTTAATCATCTTGTGTCCATGGACTTTGAAGCCATTCCTTTATATTATTTATGAATTGCATAGCAGTTTCTTCGTTCTCGATTTGGATAATGTTAGGAATATTCGATGTGTCAACATCTTCTTCATCCAAACATCTAGCATCGTCATCATTTGTCAAACAAAGAACTTCCCTGGCAGATCACAAAGACGGCCAACGCGCTGACCTAAAGATAAAGCAAGTGTGAACTCGCGTGGCCGCCACATGCTAAAAAGTGATAAAAACAAATTTAAACCTTATTATACGAAGATGAATCAAAGAGTAAGATACACTCAGCACCATCTGTGATCGAAGAGCGCCGACATCATTCGCAGTTTTTAAGGATGCTGCCTGTATGTCTATAATTGCAAAGTGTTCATGTGGTTACTGCATACGCAAATGTATTGTTGTCATGGCGCAACAACTGGTTGTGCACTCCAAGTTGGAGATTCGCGAAAGAATCCGTTTTTTGTGGGCGAAAGGCTTAAATTGCACTGAAATCCATAAGGAAATTTGCAGTGCCTACGGGAATAATATGATTTCTCGCCCTGCAATTGTGAAGTGGTGCCAGCAGTTCGAAAATGGGCGCTCAGATTTGATGGACGAATACCGCGCAGGAAGATCATCCACGTCCAACACTCCCGAGCACATTGCCCATGTTCATGAGATGATTCTGGACAATCAACAAATCAGAATTAAAGAAATCCCAGAATGCTTAGCGAATTCCAACGAGAAGTTTCCGAGTTACGCAGCCAAAATTGTAATAAGTGCTGGTTATTACTCACAAGTGAACACGTGTTATGATGTTGAATGAGTAACTCGGAAACTTCTTGTTGGAATTCGATCAAATTTTAACGGTATACACAGTTTTATGTACTCTTGTTATTCCTCCAAATTTCATTAATCTAGGCTTTACAGAACCTCTCAGTTATTAACTTGTTGATCTTGGTGGAGGCATTTTTATTTCTGTTCATATCTCAGATATCGTTCAAAGTTGGTCCCATGGTCACAGGATTTTTTGTGTTTACCTTGACCTCTATAATACCCCCTTAAATTGTTTAACACGTGATTTGAATCATCCTGTATAGAAAAGTGAAATAAATGGTACAAGTTTTCTCAGAACGTGTTTATGGGATCTTAACTTACATCTGTTTTTACTGTTTCAGAGTGTAACTTACTTTCTGATTCACCCTTGTATTATTATGTTTGAGTTAAATTTCATCAATTTATTTGATGGTTTAAGGTTAAGGATGATTCCCGACTTTTCGAGTCGGGGCCTGCTCTGCTGATTGAGTTGCTTATGTGGCTTCAATGAAGTTTTATTTGGATTTCTTGTACAGCAATGTGATTCATATCAGCGGTAGCTCAGTTGGTAAGAGCAGCGTCAGTGATAGGCATGGTCCCTGGTTCGAATCCAGGTTGGGAATTTTTCCTTCCCTTTTCAATTTGTCATTTAGAGTTGGTAATATTTTAAAGATTTTCGTTAGAATTGAAATTTAGAGTTTTAATATTTTAGATTTATACATGTGACGTCATGAAGCTTATGACTCATCCCTTGCCTTGTCACACCATGTCACACTTTGTTGACCCCCTCCCTTCTCCTTAACGTGTGACATAATTTATGGATTGCCCTTTATTGTGAATCAGGGAAATTAAAGAATAAAAAAGTTTATTTGAATATATTTTTTTTTTGTTGTCAACATGGATATTTATTTCAATGATATTTAGTAAATTTCAAGTTACAAAAAAAAAGTCATAGGTCGATAACCACAGTAATCAGCAATTTTTAATTTCCTAATGGTAAATCGTTCACTGGTAAAAAAGCAAGTCCATCACCATAAACATAAATGTCTTCTTACTTTTCTGTGATTTTTTTATAATATATAAAGCAACATAAAATAATTATTTATTCTGTAATAAATTTATTTAATGTTATCAGGAATTCCTTTTCCTATATCTCTGATGTTATATTTACATGATAAATGATAATGAATAATAAATTATATTGTACAATTTCTTGTGTATTAATTTAATTATACGAATGTTTCCAAACCTGTTTGTCTGGGGTGTTTTGTCTGGGAGGGATTTTTGTCAAGTCCTCAAAAATGGATTTCTTTTAATAACTTGATATCTACATAATACCGCAAATACTGTATTAAGCGCCCGGGCGCTTATTTGCAAAAATTCAGCAGACCCCCAGGCGCTTACTGCAGGTGGGCCGGTATTACAGGTCCGGCGCTTATATAATTCTGCACAACTGTGATGGATACTATTATGCAAAATTCTTGCCCTTCTCCTTCATCTTTTCTAAAGTATCCTACTGTGTTTTCCATTCCCGTTAGGATCAATGCTAAACAGCTTGGCTGTAGCCTCTGTAGAATGGTTTTCAGCCTACTTTACTGTTGCGAGATTAAGATTGATGCTATAACTGTGAAGTTTTCACTTTTCATCAGCTATGTTGCTTGACTGAATCCAAAATTAAAAGCAAGAAATTAGAAGACAATCATGCTGGTATCTAATTTCCGGTTTTGCAGTGGCATTTGGGAGAGCAAACATTCCCGTGAGAAAGCAGCAAGAGAAGAAAAATCCACGAAATGAACTAAAATAAGCGCCCGGGCGGTTATTTGAAGGTCCGGCGCTTATTTGCAAAAATTCAGCGGACCCCCAGGCGCTTAATACAGGCAGGCCGGTATTTCAGGTCCGGCGCTAAATACCGTATTTATGATACATTGTTTTCTCTATTTAAATAAATCGTTTTGACATAACACTTGCGAATAAACTGGGTAGCTGTAGCTAATGCCTGCAGGCCGCCAGGATGGTTATATATGGGTCATTCCACATCAGTTCAGGCAGGCATTGGCACTGACCTCTCGGATTTTAATGAAAGTTGGTAATGAATGCCAAATATTATTAATTTTTTTCATTTTTATGAAAGTTACGGACATTTAAAATTTTCGAAATTTGAGTGGGGGGCCTTAGCTATGAACTTACTGTACTGTAACTTCGGTTGTAACTTAAAAAGATGTGATTGGTGACATATGAAAGCTCTTTCACTGTAGATTCTATATAAAATTTTTAAAATTATATTACACGTGCCCAAACATTTGAATTTAATAGAAATGTTTTATTTATGCAAATTTCTGAAAAGGTGGGTATTTTTTTTTCGTTAAAAAATTATTAATATCTTACACATACTTTCATAAAAACAATACAAAAAATTTAAAACTGTGTTTTGCTCCGTTTTGAAGATATTAATTTTTAAAGCTTGAGCTCCAAGCAGCGGGAGTCAGGTAGAAGGGACTTGACTACTCGTACAGGGAAGAGAAACCATGTAACCTTGGGACAATTCATTTATTTGCGTTTTATTATTTATATAAATAGTGTTATTAATTATAATTACACGAAAAAATAAAATCAATAGTAGCATTACAATAATAATTATATCAATAGGAAAAATGTTTCTTAGAACTTCAGTTTTTTTTTTCAGAAGTCAGAAAAGTATTGAGCACCTGTTAAATAAGAAGATAATTTAGTAAGAAAATATAAATTTGCATTATGATGTCGAATTGTTAGTAATAAAGAAAGTATATTTACTTTACACTTCCTCAGAGTCAGTCACTTCTGAGTTACCCTGAAGGACGAGATGAATTGCAGAGGCAGCTGAAGTTGATACAGGTTTCATTATACAGGGTGATTCAAAATTTAGTGTGCAATAGTGCTTGGAAACATGTACAGCACACACATCAATTCACTTTCTACAGGACGTCTTTGCTGTTCGAATCATCTCGCGTGGCATCTGGCCTGCACGCTCGCCGGACCACACACCTCTCAATTCTTTCTTTCGGCCGGCGTCTCTAACAATGATATGCTGGCAATTGTTAGTATGAAATGTAAAAGTGTAGTATTGGACAGTTCGAGTTGTTTGGATTTTATTTTCAAAATCTTGGGTTGGAGTCTTATTGCTGAAAAATAAATTTAGTGGTGACGAAGTTAATGAAGTTATGTAAATAAAGTTAATCTTTAATAATGGTAAATTGAGAAAATGCATTGAATATGTAATCAATAAATAATGCATATGTAGTTGTTTTTTTTTTTCAATTTTTAATTTACTTATTAATTTTATAAAATTTATTTAATATTTATTATTTATAAAATATATTTAATTTGATATTGGAAGTTAAGCTTCACCTAGCATGGCAAGTATCTGGATGGGTGACCCATTCAGTGAAGAGAGTTCTTACTCCTCCCTCCCATGCTTCGGAGGGCACGTTAAGCCGTCGGTCCCGGATGCTACACCACTACCTTGTAGCATTCATCAAAAGCTGGCAGAAGCTCAAAAATGCATCTCCCAACCCGTCTGGTCAGCGTGGGAGATTAGACCAAATACCCCTGTGGTGGTTGGAGAGGCCTATGTCATGCAGTGGATAAATACAGGCTGGGTATTTATCCTTGTTTTATTCAATTTAATTTTTATAATTTATTTTTTTATTTGTGTATATAGTTATTTTCTTTTAATTTTTGTATAATTTTACCAAACAAAATAAGCAATAAAATACAACCTGTGACAATAAAGTTCGGTGAATGAAGTCAAATTGCTAACGGTTGTAAGAGTGCACCATCGTCGTATCCTGCCCCAGACAAGTCGAGACATGTTTAAACAAATTTGAGAGAATCAGCGCTGCGAGTGTGTTTATTGTGTTTAAACAGGACATTGAAGAGAGAAGGCATAGTACGCGCGGTCGAAACCCAAAATGGATCAGCGAACGAATGAGCCTCATGAAATGATGACAACAGTTTACAAAGAAAGTGCTATTACTTTGAAGTGTGTTTATGAGTGGTTTAAACGGTTCTGAGGAGGCCGGAACACCGTAGAAGATGCCCCCCGAAGTGTCCAAACATCCAACGTAATGTTACGACTCAACTGAAGGCTATCCCTAAAAACGACTACGCCAGGAGTTTCCAGGACTTGTACAGGCGTTCCCAGATGTGCATTACCATCGACGGGGATTACTTTGAAGGATGGTAACTGCTGTTTCATGTAAGCGAGCAATCCACTCTCAATATGCCATCATTCACCGAACTTTATTGTCACAGGTTGTATATTTGGGGCCTTTTTTAGTGATTTTTATTTTATTTGGGGATTTTTAGTGGGTATTTCCAGCGAATTTAGTGGGGGCGCAGCCGTTAGAGTTGGCAACACTTAGTTGTCCTATTTTATTTGTTTGGGGGGGGGGGGGGAATCGATCTAATGCAACTAGATTTACTACGAACGCGATTTTTGAACATTTATGATTTTCATTTCAGTATGTTTACGATGTATGTAGGCATGCTAATACTGTACATTTGAAACTGCGTTTAGAATTTCTTTTTCTAAATTTTCCGTCTCCAAAAGCTAATGGGAAGGCAGTGGCTGCGTAGTATTTGAAATTTTTATCACCAATGGTTTAGCCAATATAGATTTCCTTTAAGCCAGAATCTCATGTTTTTAGCCAAATTTAAAATTAAAAAAAATTATGAAGCATTTAAAATTAAAAATAATATAATCACATGATAATCGCATTTTCGAGGTTGAAAATAAAAATTTTCCATATAAATAGAATTACCCAAATATGTTTGCCAAATGTCATTGTTTATTCGTCAGATTAGTTGAACTGTCGCCACTGGCGATTTGGCGAGCGGACTGCGCAGACACTGGGAAGGTGAATTCGAAAACAAATGGCGACAACCATTCGCTTAAAAAAGTCAAGAAATTCTCCAATCTTACTAGCATTTATTGAACGTTTGTGAACAATTTTAAGTTTTTAGTTTAGATTTGTGCAATGCAGGCAGTACACATTCATTAAGTAAAATTGTAACATTAAATGAAAAAATGAAATAAAATTTCGACCAAGGCAATAAAAAGATTTTCAACCGCCACTGCGTTTAAATCGTTCACGGATGTTTTATAAAATATCCAGTAGAGTGCAAATGAATGCTGTATTGTATTAGACAGTTTGCTATTTTTCATATGAAAATCAACAAAATACAAAAACGAAATAATTTAAGTGGCAATTTCGTAATGGACATTTATTTGCTCATGAATAATTTTTGAATTATGAATCGGCGCGCTACAAAAATTCTGAAAAAAATTCTGTTACGAAAGTGAATAGACAAAAAACCCATGTTAAATGAAATATTTTTAAATGTTGTACATGTACCATTTTTTTTACATGTAATTTTTTGCTTTCGTATTGTAATGTCGAAGACATTATTTAATAATATACACTGAACGACCAATTTATTAGAGACACCCCGCTAATAGTGTGTTGCGCCTCCTTTAGTGGCGAGAACTGCCTGAATATGTGCTGGCATGGATTCAGCAAGGTGTTGACACCGTTGCGGAGGCATAGCAGCCCAGGCTGACATCATAATGTCCCGTAATTGGTGCAGGTTGGACGGTAGCGTGGGGAGGCGTCGGATGGTTCTCTCCACTTCATCCCATAAATGCTCGATTGGGTTGAGATCGGGCGACCGAGCTGGCCACTGAAGCAGGTGCAAGTCCGTGTCATGTTCCTCAAACCAGTCCAAGACCATTCGAGCATGGTGACAGGGAGCATTGTACTGTTGAAACTGTCCGTCACCACAGGGAACACCAATACCTATACAGGGCTTCTGTTGTTAAACCCAGCTCGGTGCAAGGTGCTCTGCATAGGTATTGGTGTTGTTAAATCCTTGGATTTACCCATATTCAGTCCACTTCTTCTGCTGACTGCAACTTGTGATCTAATGCTTCCCTTTTATACACCACTTCGGCCTGTTCCATTTTTTGGGTGTCACTGGGAGGCTGATCCGTTTTTCCGTAAGAGGTGTCTCTAATAAATTGGTCATTCAGTGGATAATGTCAAGACATTACTTTCAGGAATAGTTTGAAACCAAACTTGGTTAAAAGATAACACAATAAAAGTTATCTACTAAAGTATTAGCATGTCACAATTAAGGTGATTTAAAATTAAGTAAAACTGAATACAAGTTTTATCCTTCAATATCTTAAGGGAAAAAGTTATTTAACCAGTGATCGTACATCCGCGTTGTGTTCCGCAATAAACCATTTATTCATTTTTATTTAAGACCAGGCAAGGGAATTGTTTATTAGATTGAAATAATCCTGACTGTTTAGAAAAATTATCTTTTATTTTTTAAATAAGTACAGGGTGCGTAAAGTATTTGAGGACAGATTCACGTCAATAAAGAAAACGGAGATATAAGTCAAGATAATAACATATCATGAGCATACACAAGAAACCTTCTTGTTATATGGCTATTCAATGAATCCGCCTTCAGCTTCTATAATTGCTTCAATGCGAGATTGAAACCATCGACATGCGCGAATCAGATGGTCATGGTTCATATTGGTCATTGCTTGAACAATGGCAGTTTTCAATTCATCTTTGGTGATCGGCCTCAATGGCTCAGCAGTTGCGTGATCGCCTCTGATGCCCGAGTACGCGGGTTCGATCCCGGCCGAGGACAACGAGGATTTTTTAGGGGGAAATTCCTGAGATCACGCACTTCCTTCGGAAGGGAAGTAAAGCCGTTGGTCCCGTGTAGTCTTTTGCCTGCTGCACGTTAAAGAACCCTTGCGAGGCAAAATTTGCGGCCCCTATAACACCGTCCTGAAATGACCATAGCAGTTGAAAAGGACGTTAATACCAAACAAACCAAACCAATCATCTTTGGTGTTATGGGGGTGTTCATTGACCTCTCTCTCCACAACGCTTCATAAGTAGTAGTCCCACGGATTCAGGTCAGGGGAGTTAGGAGGCGAAAGGTTAGGGTTACTTGATCATGGAAGTTGTCGGCCATCCATTCCTGTGTCATGCGAGACTTGTGTGCTGGGGCAGAGTCTTGCTGATACATGTAAGGCCTTCCGCTGTGTATCGTGTCTATCCAAGGCTTAACAGTTGTTTCAAGGGTCTCAACGTAAACCGCAGAGTTAACTTTAAGGCCTTGGGGAAAGAAGTGTGGAGGCATCTCATGTCCTTCACTGCTGACAACCCCTAAAACCATGATAGTTGCAGGAAATTTAGTGTGCATGACTCGTGGCACTTCCGAAGGGTCTGCACATAACCATCTGTCATTTCTTCTGTTCACCTTCTGATCCTAGTCAAAGTTTTTTTCATCGGAGAAAATCCACCGCAAATCAGCTTCACATGGATTTTTCAGCTTGTTTAAGAGCCTTTTCAATCCGAGTAGGCGGTTTTCTCGTGTTTTGTCTCACATAAACTGACCTCTTTGCATAATATACAAGTGATATCTGATGTTTTCATAGACAAACATTTCTGATTGTTCCTTCCGACACATTGAGATCTTTGGCAAGTGATCTCATGGATGTTCTGGGATTGTCATCGATGGCCTGCTGCACTTGCTGAATAAATTCAGGTGTTCTGATGATGTCAGAGTCTGAGGCATGCTTTTTACGCTTTGCTACTGGTGCAACTTTGCCATTTTCGGTCTCCAACTCCTTCCGCACTTTGTGGACGAATGATCTTGCAACCTTTAGAACTTGTGATATCTCTAAGTCGCTGTGCTCTGCCTTTATTGCCAAGATTACTGCATGTTTCTTCATGATTTGTCTTACTTGATGGTCTGCCATTTTGCTTTCTGGGAATGGAAAGGATATACAGGTAGATCCCGTTATACGCGATATATATGTTCCGCGAAATTGCCGTGTATACCGAATTCGCGTAAAACGGGTTCCATTTAACATGTACAAAATAAAGTTTTGTTCTCATAAGCATTAATTATTTTCCTGATATAATGTAAATAATTGTTTTATAGAAATATAGAATTAGTAATACAACAGTTTTCTATTTTCTAGTCTTAAAATAGCACTTTATTTTATTTTATAAAACTCAAGATACAGTAAAATACTCAAAATACATGTACACGTACAACGAAAAAAAAATGTCCACAATCTAAACTTTATATTGCTTTGGGTTCATCTGTACCAGAAGATTCTGATGCTGTTTCCAACAGTCTCCGTCCCATAATAGTGCTGGTGGAATCCCAAAGAGAGTTTGGAAGAGGAGCTCGGACTGGATGTTAAGGGGTCGATTGAACTGGCAGGATGTTTCGTTAAAATTTGCTCGATGGTCGGCAGGAAAAATTGTTTTCTTCATCGAGGACTTCCAACTCGGTTTCTAACGAGTAGGATTTTCGGGCCCGCTTTCTTCCTTCGGTAATAATATTTTCTTTACGTTTCGGCTTCATTTTAAGTACTACGACAATAAATCTTTTCGCATACAGATTAGAAACTCAGCTGACCTTGTCCAAACTGATGTGTAGCAACCTTATCATTCATAGAGACAGGAACCCAAAACTGAATTCAACTTCTAACATGTTGTTTTCATATGTTTTCGTATGTTGACGATAGGTGGTGCTACTAAATGAAAACCGTGTATATCCGAAATCGCGGATACCGAAATCGTGTATAACGGGATCTATCTGTACAATTTACTATAGTGCAGCTGTAGCCAAACGAATGTGTGTCCTCAAATACCTTATGCACACTGTAGAATTGGAATATAAAAAGAAAGATAAGTTTTAACTACTGTTTTGAGGAACAATACAAGTAAAGCTGATTTAAAGATTGACATGAGATAATTCTTTTCAGTATAAATAAAAAAAAATTAAGTTATATAAAAAGAAAGTTAATTTTGATGTTACATTAATTCCGAATTGAAGGGGTGAAAAGAAAGAAAAGACTACAAACTCGGCTTCGATGAGTTGACAAAATGATGGAACTGCCAAATAAAATAAAATAAACAATTTATTCAATAATAAATTCAAGCTCAAAATGAGTACTATGTATTTCTGAGGTCGTAGCAAAGTCACTTATAGTGTGCTACTCAGAATCCACAAACACATAGGAACAAGAAAAATATATTTAACATAACTTCAAAAGTGATAAATCTGCATAAAATACGTCAGTATTTTGTATTTTTAAACTAATGAAAACGTTAATATTTTATAAACTAATGAAAATGTTGCAGAATTAGGAATATCAATGCATTAGCATTAATAATATTAAAATTCAACTCTGAGACATACTTGGTCCTTAATTAATGACAATAATGCATTAACATTAGTAAAGGCAAAAAGGAAGTTGAAAAAATTAATATAAAAGAATAACACTTTAAGGTTATGATACAAAATGAAAATTAATAATGGAAGCTAAATAATTTAACTTTTTGTATAGTCAACCAAAGCGGTCCATTACAATTTTCAAATACAATTCCAAATTTAAATTTTACATGAGTTTCTTTTAAAAGAAAATTACAAGATGGAATGATCCTAGTTGCCTTGAATTTGTGAGAAACTTACCACATACGATGAACTATAGGGTGTACAGAGCCCTAACATTTTCAATGTTTGAAAAATGTAGTAAAGTGTTCAAAACAAACACAGATGTCTTCCGGGCGACTTGCTGAAAAATAGATGATGGAATTTGGCCAGGCTAACACGATGGAAAAATGCCCCAATGGCAATGGCAAGGACTGAAGAAAAGGACACGCTGACTAGAGAGCGAAGCTTGTAGTGATTAAACTGTTGAAAAATTATGTTCAGTCAAACCTCACAATAATGCTCGGCACACATAACAAAGGTGGCTGAAGTGCTGCTCGTGGAAGTAATTTTAAAATCAATGACCGCGTTTGAATGGGTCTGCTATGTATATGGCATGCCCTATCTTGCTTTGAAAATTCCAATGGTACCATTATATCATCATTAGCACAGATACCACTGAATCAAAATAGACCATCTTTGAACTTATTAATTACTCTTATATATTCGTTCATGTCACTTGGTTACAGGTTTTTTGATATATTATGTAACATATCTTGGCATTGGAAATATCCAATGGTACCATGATGGTATCATTAGAACAGGTACCACTGAAAGAATTTCGACAGTCTTTGAGACATATTTATCAATTGCTGAGAACGTACCTGATAAATTATTTTTTGCCCCATTGGATATTTGTCCCAAACTGCTTATACCGCTTCAGTATCCTTGTTGAACTTGTTTCAAATGGAATTTTTCTTTCATTTGCAACTGGAAAACAGCCCACTAAGATTCTTGCTTTAAGATCTTCTTTTCTTTTTTTTTTCACGAAGATTGGAAGTGGAAGGAAGTCGGTCGCAAGATTAGCACCTAAAGAAGAAATAGCAAGTTTAGATAGAAGTTGAAAACTTTGAATTTTCTCCTATTTTTTGGTAAAATCGACTCCCCTTGAGAAATTAAATAATATGAACTCTATTATTGGAGCAGATAATTTTACTTTATTTTGTACTTAACAGTGTTTTTATATGGTATTGCAGGCTCCATGCACTAAAAAGTTCCAATTACAGCAACATACAGAGACTACAAAACACAAACAAAGGTTGCAGCATTCAAAGATGAAATATCAGTCCCTGTTAACGAAACCATCAACTTCAGCCAAAAACACATTTGCTTATGATATGGTTACTGCATTTACTGCAGCTAACATATCATGGAAAAAATTAATAATCCTCACCTTCATGCCTTTTTGGAGAAATATCGCTACAATCAGCATATTCCGGAAGAGTCAACCCTGAGGAAAAATTATCTTAAGCCATGTTATGAGACTGCTTTACAAGCCATCAGAGAAGACCTTCAGGGATCATTTCTCTGGGCTACAGTGGATGAGACCATAGACTCTCGGAAGAAATACATTGCCACGATACTTGTAGGAAAACTGGACAGAGCAGGTCCATCTCCGCTTCACTTAGTAGCTGCCAAGGTTTTGGAAAAAACAAACCATGATACCGTTGCTCGATTCATAAATGACTCGTTTCATTCACTTGAATTTGATAGTGTAAAAGTTAAGAAAAATGTGTACTACTACTGAGAGATGTAGCACCGTACATGGTCAAGGCAGCAAGGACGTTAGAAGTATTCTTCCCTAACATGATCCATGTCACTTGTTTAGCTCATGCTATTCATAGAGTATGTGAAGAGGTTCGCATGGCATATCCAGATGTAAACATGCTAATATCAGGCATAAAAAGGTTTTTTTTTAAAAGCACCTGCATGAGTTCAGACTTACAAGGAAATCTGCCCCTGAGCTTCCACTGCCACCATCTCCCGTCATTACACGTTGGGGAACTTGGATCAATGCTGCTATACTTAAGGTGAGTAATTTTCAAGCAATCAAGAGAGTAATTGACAGTTTGGCGAGAGATGATGAAACTGACTGTGTTACACATGCAAATACATGTATGAGCACCCAACAATATTGCAAGATCTTGCATACATTTCTGCAAATTTCTGCCAATTAAAAGAAGGAATTGAAGAGCTGGAAGCACATGGACTCCCGCAATATCAGTCAGTTGAAATAATTGACAGGATATATACCAGCACTTCAAAGGCTCCGGGTGCAGTAGCGACAAAAGTTGCAAACAAACTTAAAAATGTTCTCATTAAGAACTCAGAATTCCAGAAAGTGAAGATTTTTTCATGCATTTTATGTGGGGAAATATTTCCCAAAGACATTGAACTGCCATCCTCTGAAATTATTGCATCCTTTAATTATGCACCATGCACCTCGTGTGATGTTGAACGAACTTTCTCTGCATTCAATAATGTATTTTCAACAAGCAGACAAAATTTTACTCCAGAAAAATTAGAAAAGTATTTAATAGCAAATTGTGCAGCAAAAACCCTTAATAAATGATTTTTTGAATAGTCACTTTCTTGTTTATTTTTTCCAGAAACTGTCCTAAATTGATTCTAAATTAATTAAAAAAAAAACAACTTCAATTATTCTAAACAACCATAAGTTTTAATGCATATTTAAGTGCATATTTCCATTATTTTTAAAGCATATTTGCATGCATATTTTGTTGTTTTTTAGTGCATAAAAATCCGGCTCCTACTAATAACGTTATATTCATTCTTATCTTCTCATTACGAGTTATAACTGGCTATAACTTAGCATTGAAAATTTTGGAGGGTTTCATATGGTACCATTAGAGTATGTGCCTTCATATCGATTTCAATCATCTTTGAAATGTTCATGAATGGAATTATATTTATTGATTGGCTAAAGCCGTACTTAATAACATTATAATCGCCTATAGCTTGTCATTACGAGTTGTTTATAATATTTCTAGGAATTGTCATAATGATATCTATAAAATAAAGAAACAGGTCCAAGATTAATTGATAAGGTGAACTATTTTTTAATGACGATGCATTTCGATATTACATCATTATCACAGGCAAACGGTTATAAAGTAACATGAAAAAGATATGGGAATTTATAGACTAACATGATAAGGCCGTCCACCAATCAGGGGTTTGATTGTTGGACTTAAAGAATTGGTAAAGGAAGCTAGAGAGCGGATCTAATAGAGGACGGTGTTGACATCATATCTGTGCAATTAATGGGGATCCAGGAGGCGGACCTAGTACGGGACAGGTAGACGGTTTGACGATATGTTTTTTATTTGGAAATTTCCAAGAAAATCCAAGATGGCATCCCTTTTGAATGAGACTTGGTTATTTAGTAGTTTTTCCAATAGTGCTGTCTTATTTGAATTTCTTCTTATAATATAATCTTTTCGGTCTTCTGTCCTTTCCACAAAACAGTCATGCAGTCTTCAATTTGGATCATACTGTGCTCTTTCTTAATCATTTGCTTAGCATATGCAGACATCCTGTCTTTATTGATTCAGACCCGTCTGTGTTCCTTGAACCTTTCAATAAAGAAACGTGTGAAACCTATTTAGTATGCCCCACAGTCTGCACACCTGAGCTTGTATACACCACAGCATTTATATACCATAAATTCCCATCTATAATGCAAATAATTTTGCCCTATTAAAAACATGCGTTCACGATTGGATTTGTTACTTCCACGTTCGGATTCTTCCATTGTTTTCTTCCCGGTTAGTAGAAATTTTAAGGAAGGCGATTGTTGTTTTGTACGTGCTTATCGTGGTTACAATAAATGGGTAGAAGGAGTTGTTTTGAAGCGTTTGTCTTCCATGACTTATTTGATCCGTTTACACAATGGTGTGGAATGGAAACGTCACATCGATCAATTGTGTAACCGTCAGTCTGAACAGTTTGTTCTGAATGCGCATCGTCCCAGACACTTGCTTGATTCAGAGTTGGATTCACACTTTGATGATACTGGGACTGCTGAGAATGTTGTTTTAGGTGAGGATATGATCCTTGATGAAGAGATCGTTCAGCTTGGTGAAGGAGGGGATAGTGGAGGATTGGGAGAATTACAAAGTAGAGTTGATCATGAAAGAGGTGAGGTAGATAGTAGTTCTAATCAGCGAAGTGTAGAGCCGCAGCAAGAAATTTGTAGACCGGAAAGACTCCTCGTTTGCCAGTTAGACTCCAAGACTTCGTTATTCATCAAACTATAAGGAGGAAATAGTTGATATGTATTTACTATTATTAATATTATTGTTTATATTATTTTGTATTTTAATTTACGATTTGTACGTTGCTGCGAGATGACTCTTGTCTTCCGCGCTTTTGCTGAGTTGTATGTAGCCATCTTGTAAAAGCAACATGCGCTTGAATAAACGTCATTTGTTTTTTGTTAATCCTGCTGCCTTTTCTTTAATGAAATACATCACAACGGTCTATTTTCTTTTTTCTTTCTTTCTTTTTTTTTTTTTTTTCTTTTTTTTTGACAACACTCAACATGTGTTTTTGACTCAAAATTACGCATATAACTTATTGAAAACTTACTGTAATGTAGTGAAAAAAAAAGAACAGATGAAATGAAAAAATATAAAATGCCCCTACAGATTAATTTTATTTTTAATATGCAGAATAACCCTTTTTCCCCCAAAAAAAGAATAAAATTTATTTGAAATAAGATTATGGTCTAATTTTTTTTCCCAATCCTTATACAAGTATTGTTTTATAACATTGCTATTATAAATTCATCAGATTAATTTCTTTTTAAAAAAAATTTGTAATTGAACTGGCCTGATACACGACAATAACTCTGCTAGAAATTATTAAAAAAAAAAAAAACTTTTTACTCGTTAAATCGTTTTTCGAAATAAATTTTAAAACACACAGGAAACAATCGAAATTAGGTTTTAACTTCATTACAGGAATTACTTCTCAAATTACTCTTTCTTGGTATTATACTTGATAATAACCTTACTTTTGCCCATCATATAAATAAATTACGGGGTAGGGTGGCCTCCATTGCAGGAGCCTTGGGTAAAATTCCTGGTTTGAATAATACCGTAGCCAGACAGTTTTTTTTTTGGTTTTTTTTGCAGCACTACATTCGATAGTAGTTTATATGTTTCCATTCTTGGGTCAAGCTTCATTGTGCATTATCCAAAAAATGGCTAGAAGTTATACAAGAGCAACTAAGGCGATTTATCACCTAAATTATTACACCTCTACACATGATGTATACAAATACACAAATTTGTTAAGTCTTTCTGAATTGTATGATCTTGAGAGTTTAAAATTAATACATAGGCTCACTCATCAACAGCTCAAAAATAACTTACGTTGGATTAGAAACTATGAGATACATACTATTATAGTTGCCACCACATAAGTTGAACGACAGGATGACATCATTTCTAATGCCAGCCAATAGACGTTAACGGGAAGTAAATCGCTTAGCTATTCCATGAAACATTCACTTTCGTTTTCGAAACATTGTTTTCGTATTTATATTTACTTACTTACTTACTTTTCAAACCCGCTTATCCAGCGATCGCGATCTTCCGCCATCAGGCGCATGTCCTCCCTGGTAATATCCAAGCGACTTGAACCCAGATTCTCCATATAGTCTAGCCACCTGGTTCTAGGCCGACCCCTTGGTCTCTTACCCACCGGCTTGGAAAATAACAACTACCTAGGAAGACTAGTTTGCAGCTTCTGTATCACGTGGCCATACCAGCGCAACTGAGATCTCTCAATGCGGATAAGTAGCGGCTCAACACCTAAAGAGTCCCTTATTGTCCTGCTGTACACTCTATCTAGTAGGATAACATCTGCCACACCTCTCAGAAATCTCATTTCGGCGGCTTGTACCCGCGATCGCACTCTTTCGGTCATTACCCAAGCCTCATGACCATAGGTGAGAATGGGGACAAAGATAGATTTGAAGACGGAGAGCTTGGCTTTGTTACCCAGCTCGCGTTTCGTTACCACGGATCGCCACAGTTCACGTCTGACACAGAGGGGCGACAGTACGCACCCTTGGCGGAGTCCAACACAGACGGTGAACGGTCTTGACTTAATGCCATTTATCCGGACACACATCTCAGAGCTTTCGTACAGAGACATGATAGCAACCAGTAATTGCCCATCCACTCCATATTCCTGCAACACTTGCCAGAGCTTCTCTCGAGGAACTCTGTCATATCCTTTTTCGAGGTCCACAAAGCAAGCGTTGACCTCTTTTGCATACTCCCAGGATTCCTCAAAGATTTGCCTTAGAGCAAAGATGTGATCCGTCGTGCTTCGGCCAGGTCGGAAACCACACTGGTCCCCCGACAGTTTGGAGTCAACTATTTCCCGACTTCTCTTCTCCAGACACTTAGCGTACACTTTCCCAGGAATGCTGAGCAAAGAGATGCCTCGATAGTTGTTGCAATCTCTCTGATCTCCCTTTTTGAAGATAGGGATCACAATTCCTGTCTGCCATTGCTTAGGGGCCTGTCCAGATATCCCAGCAACCTGACACACTCGAGTCAGCCACAGGATACCATCCTGATTTAAGGCCTTTAACATCTCGGACCGGATTTCATCATCACCTGCAGCTTTGCCAGTCTTCAAGGACTTAATTGCCCATCTGACTTCTGTTTCAGTGATACTACTGTGACTATTCTCTGCTCCAAGGTGCACCTCGTATGCCTCAGTTGTTGTCGTCACCGTATTAAGAAGAGATGCAAAGTATTCCTTCCAGGTATGCAATACGCTCTCTTCCGTTTTCAGAAGCCTACCATCTGAACTCTTAATAGTTTGTGATGAAAGAGACTTCTTTCCACAGAGGCAGCGCACGGTCTGCCAGAACATCTTGTTTGCCGAACCATAGTCTGCCTCCAATTTCTCCCCTAACTTCTCCCAGGCCTTGGCTGTAGCTGTTGATACTGTCTTTGCTGCTGCTTTTCGCGCCCCAGTGTACCGCACTCGACTCGAAGTTGACTTATTTGCATGCCATAGCAAATAGGCTTCCTTCTTTGCCTTGACAGCTTCTTGGACCTCACCGTTCCACCACGCAGTCCTTTTCTCACCGCCCTGCGCCACACTCAGCCGCTTACGACCACAGCACAATGCAGCCTAAGTAATCACAGCAGTTTTAAACAACTGCCACTCCTCTTCAACAGTACCACGATCACTGGGTAGTTCTTTGAAACTTGAAGATATGTTATCTTCAAAGTCTTCCTCATAGCTCTATCCTCCAATGCCTCCCATTTGATGCACCAAGTTTGTATGAACCTAGTATTTCGCTTGGTTGGCATGGATTCAGAGAACCGCAAAATGCAGACAACACTGATCGGAATAAGTCGCCCCTCTTCTCGCACGTGTATCCAACACTGATCGGAATAAGTCGGCTGAAACAATTACAAAATCAATCAGTGACTTCTGGTCCATTACATCCCTGTACCAGGTATACTTATGGACATTCCTGTGCTGGAAGTAGGTGTTTGTGATGGAAAGGTCATTGTTGCAACAGAGATCCAACAAGCACCTCCCATTCGCATTTAAATCGAGGTCACCATTCCTCCCAATCACGCCTTTCCACGTTTGGTCATCAGCCCCTACGTGTGCATTGAAGTCGCCCATCAGGATGACAGAATCTGCACTCCCTCTCCTGCTAAGAGCAGCATCAACTTCATCTAGAAAAAGTGGGTACTCTGTGACTGCATTCGGAGCATATGCAACGAATAGAGAGAGAGAGACCGTTTCCCTATCTGAAACCTCAGGAGACACAGTCTTCCACCCAAGGGGACTGCAACATAATCTGCCAGCCGGGGACTTGTGAGTATACCCACTCCCGCCTGGGCAGTCATGTTAGGGTCGACACCAGAGTAGAAAAGCTTCCACCCTCCTTCTAAGTCCACAGTTCCAGAACCCGGACGTTTTGTAGAGGTAATATCTATGATATTAAGTCAATACCGTTTGGCTTCCTCCACTAACTCTGATTCCTTTCCTGTCATGGAGAATACATTCCAAGTGCCAATTGACAGCACCCGATCCCGTTGTTGCTTTACCCGTTTCTCCTCCTGGGTAAAGGCATGCGCTGCCCCCGACCGTTTCCCCAAGCGCATAGCGAGTGCACTGGTGGGGCTTCTCGGAGGCATTGCTCCGAGATAACAGCCAGGAGACTGTCAACTATTTTTCGAACGAGAGCCTCTGCCTAACTCCCGAACGCGAGTGACTTTAACTGCGCCACACCCGATGCAGTATGAATTCTCTCATTTGACGACATCATGAGATATATGTTTGTTTGGATACTCTTCGTCTCACTTCTCAACCATGACCTTTCTGGTAAGGGTGACCCTAAAGTAGCCATGCTACAACCAGCATAGCTCACAGTATTTATATTTAGTTTCTTTTTTCGTTTTTTTTTTTAAATTGATAAATGAAATTAATAAATTAAAAAATGACGCAGAATAGTCGACTCGAAGGCAATTTGTTTTATATTATGACTTTTAATAGGCTTTCCACGTTTCAACAATATAGTAGAACAAGTGCATCATGGGTAAAATCCAGACAAAAAATATTGATGAGAAGACTTACTGCACATGTCAAAAAGATCGTTCAACTACGTGGCGGCAACTATAGTACTGAACATGCTAATAATATACATATAATATGGTAAACACTGAAAAAGGGAAGAATCATTTTACTTTCTTGGCAGTTAAAAATTTTAATAATCTACCTGATTGTATAAAAAATGCTAAATCTCTTCAGATATTTCCTCGGCAATGAAAAGATTGGTAAAAATGTAAAAAAAAATTATATGCATAAAATGTTCTCATAAAAGCAAGTGTAAAATTTTTTATATGTAAATACTGTGCTGTGTTAAGTTATAAGTGGCATGTTAATTTGTTTTGTTTATATTTAATCAGTTTTTGTATTTTGCATTATGCTTTACCTTTTTTAGTATATTTTATATTTTATTTATGCCTTTGACTTATACCAGCGATGTCGCTGCTTGTCAAATTATTCTTTTACAAAATAAAAAAATAAAAATTACGAAAAAGTCACTGGAGGAAAAAAAATAAAGGATGGAGCACCATCCAGTGACAGAATACATAACCAAAAACAGCGTATAATTGTTGCTACTTAAAAAGAGAGTTACTAATTAAATATTCAAGCCTAATTACAAGTAATTAATACGTTCATCTTTAATATCTCATTTTAATCGCAATATTGATCAATATGTCGATAAATCGTAATAATGCGTCGGGGCAATGCCCATCAGCTGCTAAATCGATGAGCTATCAATAACCAGATCGATATCTCAGTGATATTGATATTGCATTGATAATCACGATACCTCATTAAAATTCATGGTGATTGATTTTATTGATTATTGGCAGCTGAAGGTATTGACAGATCATCGATTTTGAAGTTGATGAGCGCTGATAGGCCTTACATTAACTACTACCATGGCACTTAGTATTTTTATAATTGATATATTATTGACCATTTCGATAACAAAACAGCGCGTCACAGGAAATCACGTGACCAATCCTACGAGAGCCCTTACTAACTTCTGTTTCAGAGAGCATCTAAGGATTTAGTGCCTGTAACTAAACTGTAGTTTAAATTACAAGTGTTTATACAATTATTAGGCAATTTTTCTGTTTAAATTGTCAAGCACATATTTTAAAAGTTTGAATGGCATAGCCAGCGATCGATATAAGCAGAAATTAATGTTTGAAGGGCACGATTTGCCAGATCCCATGGATGATATGTTAGAAACGTTTTTCAAGACCGACGTGAATTCACGGCCTACAGTAACATCACTCGATCTGTACGATTTCTTTGCGAAACGAATATGTTTCTACGCCAAGGAACAAATGAAGTACTACTTTTCATTATATGATTATAATTATCTTTTAAGTGGGAAAGTTAAAGAAATCCTCGTGTATCGTATCAAGGTGACTGAACGATTAAAGTTATTGATTTATCATGCCATCTTTAATACAGTTTTTACAAATTGGGTTCATACAGTTTTACATGAATTTCATACATTTCTAAATAGGTTTAATACAATTTTAAATGAATTTACAGGGTTCGCGCTTACTTGCAATTTACGCGTCAAATGGGCATTTTTGCGAAAATTTGACTCGTGATTTTTTGACCAGCGAGTCAAAATTGACTCATTAAATTTTAATTAATATCATCGGCCATGTTCTTCTCACCATATTTTAACCTCACTTCATTTTGTCACGTGCTATCTTATTTAATTAACTATAGAGGTTGTTGGTGCATGTAAAAATTTGGACATTAAAAAAATCTAAAATTTGACTCGCATCATATGAAGTTTGACTTGCAGTTTTTAGGCTGAGGAGTCAAAGTGACTCGTAGATTTTTGGTCCTAGAGCGAACCCTGAATTTAGTAGGATAAAATCAATTATATTTTAAGAAATTTATGCGAGAAAAAAATAACGAAAATTCCGTGACGGTGTATGTTAAATGATGGGCGGCCAGGCCGACATGAATGACCGTCCATTAGCTGAAGTTCATCTTCATGGAACTTTTGTGTTTTTTTTTCTCGGATAAATTTCTTAAAATATAATTCATTTAATCCTATTAAATTCATTTAAAATTGTATTAAATCTGTTTAGAAATGTATGAAATTTAGGTAAAACAGTATGACCCCAATTTGTAAAAACTGTATTAAAGTTAACACGATAATTCAATAGGCTTAAATAGTTCACTCACCTGTAGCTCTTTGACACGATACACGAGGATTTCTTTTACTTTCCCACTTATAAGGTAACTATACTCATCTAATGAAGAGTGTAATTATTACCATCTAATGAAGAGTATATAATTATAATCATCTATTTATAGTTCTCATTTGTTGAATGATGAGCAGCCAGGCCGACATGAATGACCAGCCGTTAGCTGAAGTTCATTGTCACGAAACTTTTGTGATTCTTTCCTGCATAAATTTCTTAAAATATAATTTCGATAATATGATAAACCATTTACATATTAATTAGGTATGTTACAATAATAAATTCAGAGCATAAATGCGATGGGGCTGATCGATGTCAGCCGAGAAAATTAGGGGACGCTACACGGGACTTTTACCAATTTTAAATAAATATAATGCTTGTTTTAGTTCAGTGTAAACGGAGTTTAATTATTAAATTAAGAAAAAAAAAATATTGTTATTGTAACCTTGTTTTAGTCAATTTACCGTAAAATTTTTATTATTTTAATTCAATTACAGAAAACAAGCTTGTAACATAACAAATAATACATACGTAACAAGGGTAAAGTAGCCCCTAGACGATCAAAATTCGCTTCAATATTGATGGAAGACCATATTGATGCAAATTGTGATCGTCTAAGAGTGTTTTGAAGCATCCTATCAATATTGACGGATATTGATAGAAAATTATATTTTCTGTCAATATTGAAGAAAGCGTCCTATCAATATTGAACGTCTAGGAGGTTTTTGTCAAAATTTCCTTCAATATCAAGGTTATTTGCGAGACCGCGAAGGTTTCCTTCAGTTGTTTGCGAGACGGCGAAGTGAGAACATGGCTGACCCACCGAGCTCACCAAGCTCCCCTTCTAGTGATCGGGATTTCACAACCCTGCTAGTAGCTGCATATCGTGATTATCCGGAATTGTGGTGTGTGAAGTTAAAAGATTATTATAATAAAAACAAAAAATAACTGCAATGCAAAAAAAAAAGCGGCTTCTTAGCTTGTACTACTCTTTGGACCAGCGTCTATTTCTCTTCCTCTTTGATTTTTTTTGTTCGCACAGTGTAAGAGTCAATACTAGAAAACCCAAATCCGAATTGGAAAGCATTTCGAAATTTACAACAACCATGACCAAGCAGTACGATATTTTTTGCTGAATGAGTATTGGTGAAGCATTTTGGAAAATATGATCCTCCATCAATATTGAAGCAATTTTGATGCGTTTTGAAGCATATTGATACGTTTTGAAGCATATTGATGCGCGCTTCAATATAGAGCATCAATATTGAAGTGAATTTTGATCATAATTTTGGTCGTCTAGTGGCGCCTTTACACTTAACCTGTGCTCTCCCACTCTTGTGAGAGGGGCCCGTTGTAAGCCCAAGCAACTGCCAAATCCACACGAAAAGAGAATACTCTTATTTATTCTTAAAATGAATACTTGCATACAATTATGTAAATAAACGCATAGCTTTAATAAACAGTAAAACTTTCAACAACAATTAAAACAAATATCATTAAACGCAAAGGCTGTTCAATTCAAAAGACAATAATCAAATCCCCAGTTAAACTTTAAATAAATTACGAGCATTAACCCCATGTTATTCTACCAGACATGTAGGGACCCCGGGGTGTTTGCTCCCAACAAAGAACATATCAAAAAGTGCAAAAAAATTATCCTGAACGTTAAACTTTTATAATTTACAAAAATGAGCGCATGGGCACCTCAGTGCTCCAATTTAGCGCAACATCCAGTGGCCTGGGCATGAACCGATGTTCACTGCCAACATTTCCCGCCACGATGACGTCAACGAGCACTACTTTTCGCTTCAATGGGCAACACGAGTAGGTATAGAACGCGTCTCTCTTTTAATTCTTCTTTTATCACTCCCTACCACACTTTGAAAGTGGTTACATGCAGCTAATAAAAAATGGGGAGAAAGGCTGTAATCCCTATCTGCTCAATATATTCACGTCAGTGACGCTCAACACCTACCCCCTCGTGTTATACCTCATGCTACAATGCAGCGCTTACGCTGCGACTTCGCTACAAGAGAGCACGTTTTTTTTAAATAACGAAGCGCCAGCAGTGAACATGCGCTCGTACTTCCACTGTATGTACAGACATGAACAGAACAATTTCATTTCTTGCTACATAACAAATATCCACAACTAATTCTATGAGACTGTACAATTAAAGTTACATTCAATGTTTCTTTGAACTACAGGACGGACGATGACAATTTACGCTGCTGCAAGCGGCAGCTGCGTAGTAATACGTCCTAATGATAAACGTTCTCCTTCCCTATCACAATGACGGGATAGAAGGGGTGTCCCTGACGATTACGCAAATGAACCGAGAAAAACAAGAAAGGTCTCACCAAAAAATGTCATCTTATTTGCGAAAAACAGCGATTGACGTGTACTCTAGTGGCGTTCAATGAAATTACTCTATCAAGGTATCAGCATGGGGAAACGCTTTAGCGTGTAGTGATGAACTAACAAGAGGACTGCACGGACATGTAATCACGGATTTGGTGGAAATTTTAGGAGGTCAGTCTACATTAGTATATCTTCTGTGTAAAAGGATTTGACTCAATGGCCTTTCATTTCAGAGAAAAAAAATAAAATATTTTAAGTTTATTATTGTAATGCCACATAAGCCAAATGGGGGAAAAATGAAAAAAAAAAATGAAAAAAAATTTCAATACTACAGGAATTGAACCCAGACCAGTAAATCCGCAGAACCTGACAAGTAACCACTACGCCACCCTGTTAAGTTGTATAACTTTCTTCCCAATTGGCTTATCTGGTACTACTACAATAATAAACGTAAAATATTTTATTTTCTTTCTCCGAAACGAAAGGCCATTGAGTCAACTCCTTTACACACAAGGTATAATTATGTTGTAGATTGACCTCCTAAAATTTCAACCAAATCCTTGATTACAGTCCATGCGGTCCCCTTGTAAATTCGTGATTTTATGCTCACAGGTATAACTGTGACTTCTACTTTCTGATATCAGTGATTTTTACCTGTGAACGTGGAATCATGACTTGTTTTTTCCTGTGACTTAGACAAACTGTGATGATGATTAGCGAATGTAGGCATACTCTGATGGGTATAACCAAAATATATATTCTATTATCACGATTTGTAAATAATATAATAAGAGTGTATATAATTTCGTTTTGAAATCCTTTATTATCATGAATATCTCACTCCCCTTTAAAAAATAAATTGCTTGTTTACTTATGAATTATCCACTAATTGTCTACCCTGCTGAGAAATTTGTACTCCAATAAGTGTGTGTATTCAAATATTGAAAATAATTGAAAATTAAATGCTATTATTCTAGAAAATATTATGATGCTTTATTCATTATTTAAGTAATTTAGTAAACAAGAATTACTTACTTATTTGACTTTAACAATACAGGTAAAAATCACTGGTAACAGTTTCGAAGATTCGAGAGTAGCAGTGATTACCTGTGAAATATCACTATCAATGAAAAAATCACAGATAGTGAAATCACACTCATCACTATTAGCGTGTAAGTTCTTATTTTGATTGTCATATCGCGATAGCACATGTTTTGTTGCATCCCGCAGTGTAATGCGAGATATAAACATGGCGTAAGCCTCCGTAAATTCTCAATAGTTGGAAGTAAACTTCAAACAACATGGATTGTTAAGCTAAACATGGGGAAGGACATCACCAAAAGCGTGGTCATATGCAGCCATCATTTTGAGAATGCTTGTTATTTTTTATTGATTTTCTGGTTTTGGAAGTTGCTGATTCCTTCGCGATTGATGTAAAGCAAAGTGGCTATGCAATGCTTGCAGCTTCTGCTCAGTACAGCTTTACATGTACAAGTTATGATAAAATTGGTCTCGTTTGAAAAGTTACCTATTCTGCATCGTATCTTATATGGGATATCATTCAGCGTGCTAGTTTGCAAACTAAATGCAGTAATGTGTATTTGCAAGTCCGATTTTGCAGTGTAACCACAACAAATGATGTACTTTGCCTTCAGTTCTTATTTCCCTTCTTCTAGCAACATCAACATACAAAAATATTGATAGTAAAATTATTTCTCTCCATTGTATATGATTTCTTCAACGCGATCGGGTCACACGTTATCTTTCTTCGTTCGCCATCTTGAATTTCATGTGGCGACATCTATAGGGGCTGTTTTTCGCGTATAGGCTCGATGTTTTCTTATCTTAGCGGTTCACTCGAACGATTAACCCTTTGACAAAAAGAACGACGCATCGGGGCTTTGCGCTGTTTTTCGTGGAATCAACTCGAACAAACGCAGAAATCATGCCGGCCGTTCAGCTGGATTACTTTAGATCGTTCAGGAAATGTCATATTTGCCAAAAACTTAGCAAGGATGAACTATTTTACGCCTGCTGCCCGATGAAAAAACTTTCACCGATATGGCGGCATTCCATGACCAATGTTTTTACTGAGAGCGATCTCTCTCAACAACGAACAGAGAAGACAATAAAAAAAACGTTTTTTCAACACGTAGAGATTGTTACCACTTCTCAGAAACATAATAAACAAACAGATAGGGTCGTGGTTTTTTTCTTACCCATTGTTACAGCCTCTAAAGCTTTGTATTAACGACAACAATGCTTAACATGGACTTAGCCATCAATAACATAAAAAGGTAAATTTTCCTACATTCTACAAAACATTTTGTTACACACACGTGCCTAGTGTCAGGGCTCACCACATCCTATAAAAAAAAAAAAAAAGTGAACGACCACCCATTAAAATAAAAGGGCTGCTTACAATTTTTACCCCCTTTATTAGCATGATTGCTTCAAAACCAAGCCCACACAATTATTTCCCCAAGCTGCAGGCAAAATATACCGACTTTTACATTGGGCGTATGTGACTGTGAACCATATAAGACCCCCACACCAAACACACACTGGCTACAGTCTCATACTCCCCCCCCCCCCCTTAAGATCCAACAAAGAACTGAGTTCTTTCACAACAGTAAGCCACATCACATGGCTTACACGCCGATCTCTCCGACTTTTATGCTTAGGGCAGCTCACAGAAACCCAGCTTATGGCCTTTATATCGCCATCTACCATCATCCTGTGAATCTAGCTCCTTCCCCATCCTCTTTTTGCGTCCACGCCTATGCTTATCTCGCACCGATAATTCGTTAATACAGGAACCAGGCACAAATTCTGCAGAGCAGGATCCCACACAAATTCCTCATACGGGGATGGTATGACTTCTGTACACAATCACCCACTACTGACTCTAAGGGTGACTTCTTCTCATCATAACATGAGTCCATTTGTTTTTCTGCGTCCCATATCCACATTATGCCCTTCCGCACTTCTACACATTCAGTGCTCACGTCCACCATTTCTACCATTGCAGCATTGATTGCATCTGCCATTTCTATCGTGGCTGTATTACTGGCATCAACCATCGCCACCATTGCAGAATCGTCCACAGTTCCTACAGCCACATCTTTCACTACCGGACTCCAGTCGTGATGCACAGCCGTTTGCTTTGTTGACCTCAAAACATGCACCCTATTCCAACCGACAACCTGCGTATCCTGGTACCTGAGTCCCCTCACCTGGATACGGTTACCCGCTAACTTCCTAACTATTTTAAAAGGCCCGAAACGCACTTTGGCAACCCTTTTTCTTGGACACTAGCACACGGTCACCAAGGCGAAATGCGCCCATACCCTCTATGCCGTGAACCTTTCTTTTGGCGGAAACCTGTTTACGCTCATGCTCGAGAGACAACTTCTCAATCATTGAATCATCAGTACTCTCTAAAGTGTCCCCCTGTGCCACCGTGGCTGATGAGCATGCGAATGCCACTCCTTCCAGCACATCCGTACCTAAAATGCCATCATACGGCCTGTCTGCGAAGGAATGCAACAAGAAGTCGCAGCGAGTCAAATCCCTTTCCCGGATTTTAATATCTACCGTTACTTCTTTGGTGACATGCATACAGGTGCCATCCATTCCACGCACCATCAGATCCACATCATGAATGGGCACTTGCAGCAGTTGATGACACAACTCCATATCCAGTAACAACACCTGAGACCTAGTGTCGACAAGCATGTCGACCATTTGTCCCTGGATATGGACTCCGACTCTATACAGTCTATCCTGACCACATTTGAGTACAATGGGGTTGTTTTATGCTGGTGCAGCCTGGGTAGAGTCTTGTCGCGCTCGCTGCTGGCGACACTCTCGGGCATAATGCCCAGGGGCTCCACATTTAAAGCAGTTAACCTCCTTCTTAGCCACACAAGTTTTTTCGCTACCCTCCCGTAGTAGCCTCTCCATTAGTTCTCGTAGTTCCCTAATGTCTTTTTTGCATGAACATTCCCTTTCTTTTTTATTCAATACTTCTCTGGTCACCCCCTTCTCCACACTCTTCAGCTGAGGGACTGCTGCTAACTCATCACTATCCAGCACCGCTGCCTGTGCACCTAGTTCAGCCTCACTCGACTCGCCACGCTCTTATTTCCTCGGATTCGAGTGCGCACTTAATGGCCTCATCGAAGGTTTTTGGCACTGTGGCAGTAAGGAGCTTCTTATGTGGGGTCAGTGACCCACGACGAAAACGCTGCAGCAAGAGCTGTTCCCTAGAGGCCTCCATACCTGGGTTATCAAGCAAGACTCGGTCCATTGCGACCTGCAGCCAACTGGCAAAGTCAATAACAGACTCCTTGCGGCGCTGCACAACATCATACAATTCCTTTCCGAAGTCGTGTTCGACTTTTACCTTCCCAAAAATCTGCCCAAGGCGCAAGCGGAACAGCGGGTAACTGTCCACGTCAAATAGCTCTAGTTCGGCAGCCTTACGTGCAGCATTTCCCTTAAGCTTGGCCTTTGCAATAATTAAATTGATCTCATCCAACCAGCGTGCCAGTGATCCTATACTGTCTATTGCTTTCAAGAATCCTGACACACTGATTCCAGTCCCATCGCTCGAGAACATGGGAACAGTCCTGGTATATCCGGCCATTTTTGGCTCTGGAGGTTCTCCCACATTTTCCCCTGTAGCCCTATCATCAGGCAACCTTTTCGCACGTTAATCCACTCACGAAAATGCAGAGCCCGCACACTTTGGAGCTGATGTTCCCAGCAAATGTCCTACACCCTTGGACTAGCAAGTCCCTGTTGAGGCGCCAAATGTGCACTCCCACCCGTGTGGGAGGGGCCCCTTGTTGGCCCAAGCAACTGCCAACTCCACACGAGGCGGGGTGCGGGTTTTAGAACTTGCTTAAGCTGCGGAATCCAAACAGGGAGCACACAATGAAAGGAGATTACTCTTATTTATTCTTAAAACAAATACTTGCATACAATTATGTAAATAAAAGCATAGCTTTAATAAACAGTAAAACTTTCAACAACAATTAAAACAAATATCATTAAATGCAAAGGCAGTTCAATTCAAAAAACAATAATCAAATCCCCAATTAAACTTTAAATAAATTACGAGCATTAACCACTTGTTATTTTACCAGACTTGTAGGGACCCTGGGGCGTTAGCTCCCAACAAAGAAAATATCAAAAATTGCAAAAAAATTATCATAAACGTTAAAGTTTTCTAATTTACAAAAATCAGCGCATGGGCACCTCAGTGCTCAAATTTAGCGCAACATCCAGTGGCCTAGGCATGAACCGATGTTGACTGCCAACATTTCCCACCACGGTGACGTCAACGAGCACTGAGCCTCTCATAAGTGCACTACTTTTCGCTTCAATGGGCAACACGAGGAGGTATAGAACGCATAGCGCCTCTCTTTTAATCACTCCAAACCACACTTTGGAAGTGGTTACACGCAGCTAATAAAACATGGGGAGAAAAGATGTAACCCCTATCTGCTCAATATATTCACGTCAATGACGCTCAACACCTACCCCCTCGTGTTACTTCACGTTACAATGCAGCGCTTACGCTGCGACTTCGCTACAAGAGAGCACGTTTTTTTTTAAATAACGAAGCGCCAGCAGTGAACATGCGCTCGTACTTCTACTGCATGTACAGGCATGAACAGAACAATTTCATTTCTTGCCACATACAAATAGCCACAACTAATTCTATGAGACTGTACAATTGAAGTTACATTCAATGTTTCTTTGAACTACAGGACGGACGGTGACAATTTACGCTGCTGCAAGCGGCGGCTGCGTAGTAATACGTCCTAATGATAAACGTTCTCCTTCCCTATCACAATGACGGGATAGAAGGGGTGTCCCTGACGATTACGCAAAAGAACCGAGAAAAACAAGAAAGGTCTCACCAAAAAATGTCATCTTATAGGCTCGATGTTCTCTTATCTTAGCGGTTCACTCGAACGATTAACCCTTTGACGAAAAGAACTACGCATTGGGGCTTCACACTGTTTTTCATGGAATCAACTCGAACAAACACAGAAATCATGCCTGCCGTTCAGTTGGATTACTTTAGATCGTTCAGGAAATGTCATATTTGCCAAAAACATAGCAATGATGAACTATTTTACGCCTGCTGCCCGATGAAAAAATTTTCACCGATATGGCGGCATTCTATGACCGATGTTTTTACCGAGAGCGATCTTTCTCAACAAAAAACAGAGAAGACAATAAAAAATCGTTTTTTCATCACGCAAAGATTGTCATCACTTCTCGGAAACATAATAAACAAACAGATAGGATCATGTTTTTTTTTCTTACCCATTGTTACAGCCTCTAAAGCTTTGTATTAACGACAACAATGCTTAACACGGACTTAGCCATCAATAACACAACAAGGTAAATTTTCCTACATTCTACAAACATGTTTAAGTTACACACAAGGGCCTAGTGTCAGGGCTCACCATATCCTATAAAAAAAAAAAGTGAACAACCACCCATTAAAATAAAAGGGCTGCTTACAATTTTTACCCCCTTTATTACCATGATTGCTTCTAAACCAAGCCCATACAAGTATTTCCCAAGCTCCAGGCAAAATATACCGAGTTTTACATTCAGCGTATATGACTGTGAACCACCCCCACACCAAACACACACTGGTTACAGTCACAAATCGCTGTGTAATTAAACTAAAATAAATACAGTAGTACTAAAAATATTTATTCTTCCGTATTTCTGTACTGCGGGGGTAAAATTGTATTAAATCCATTTAAAAATGTATTAAATCTATTTGATACAACACAACACTTCACTACACAGTATTGTTTAGCATGGAAAAATGGCGACACCGGAAGTGTGTCTGGGCTCCAGGGGCCAACGGATGTCGCTGTCGCCACCTGCATAGAGCTTTCCTCGAAAGGGTCAATAAGATATAGGTGTTATCTACACCATAACCCATTTAATACGAAATCCTAAGGAACAAAAAATCGTTTTTTAATATCCAAGATTCGTAATATTAGACAAAGACAAAAAATAAACAATTTAAGAAAAGCAATTTATCTTTATTGTTATTCTGTGTTCTGGACAAAATAATCCATTATCATGGTTTGTTTACTCTTAATTAATTTTTTGCTTACATAATCGTTCTATTTATAAAAGTAATTTAGCAATTCATCCGGAGCATCATCTTGGGATAAGAAAACGAAAGATGAACGTTAAGAGGAAATTGCGTTTAAGGAAATACACTAAAAAAAGTCGCACGTTTGCATGCTCAATTTCTTAAAAAAGTTTTTCATTTGCATGCCTTGATTAGATTTATTAATGCATGGCTGTAAATGAAGTAGTACTAGCTGATTGTATCGATTTTAGCCAATGTATAGATGTTCGTATTATTGGGGCAATTTTAGCATTGATGGGGTTGTGGCAGAGAATAATTTCGTATTAAACGGAATTTCGTGTTAAAAGAGTTCGTAATAAGTGGGCTTTGGTGTATATAAGTTTTGGTTTGGAATTTTATTACCACTCCATGAAATTTCCTGGTTAGAACACCCTTGGGAAAACAGTGAACCTTGTACATTAAACGGCTATGAAAAGCCTATAATAAATCATGGACAAAAATTAACCAAAAACTGTGGAATGGAACAACCAAAAAAGGAGAAACCTCTAATCCACAAGAAGAATTGAAATACCGAATATGTATTTCAGGCACCAGGTAACCGTATTCAGCAGAGAAACACAAAAATAAGAAGTGTCCACTGTTGCAATGAAAACTTTAATGTAATGGTGGTACATCAGTGTCAACAGTAAAAGCATCCCTATTTCATTCACATAAACGTGAACCCACTTCTGCATATGTATTGTATTAGTTTCTTATTTAAAGTAGACCTTAGTCTACCTCAAATTATTATATACCCACTTCCCAAGAAAGGATCTCTGATGCTAGTCTTTTTTCTTTAATTTATGTAAATATGAAATGATTTCCATGTATATAAAAAATTTGTCCATCCAATAGTTAACCATATTTTTTCATTGCTATTTATTTTACACTTTTGATTACTGTTTTGATTTAATCGTTGTAAATGTTCAGAGAGGAAATTATATTTCTGAAACTATTTTTTTTTCTTTCCTTCTACAGAATCATTGAAGATTATAAGGTTACATTACATATCTGGGATACAGCTGGACATGAAAGATTTAAGGCAATGGTAATAATGTAAAAACATTTTCTGCAAAAAAAAAAAAAAATTATGCAATCTATATAGTTGATGATCAAAAAAGAAATAAATAAATGATGAACATATCAGGAAAAGATGAGAAGAGAATATGATTCTCAATTCGTAGCTGTAACCTTGTGGTCATTTTTTTCTGAAAAAGTGACATTTGTGGTTTTCTGAACTCCCAACATTTTGCAGTAGGTACCGTAAATATGTTATTGTGTTTGCTTTAAGCACTGAAATTTTTATCTTTCATTTTCTGGTTCACATCTGGATTATTTCCAGCCCACTTAGGGATAGAAATTTGCTTCTTTTCCTGCCAGTTCTGCATTGGGCCCGAAGTGCCGTTATTTCAGAAAAAAGCGAAGACAAGGTTGAGAGTCATATTCTTTTCTCATCTATTATTTATAATTCAGCACATCTGAAAATAATTGGTACAATTTTTGTAAGCTATTGAAAGATAGCCATAAAATGTATAAACTTCAGTGATATCCTGTTTTATACAAAAATTAAATTTTTTTCCTTTATCAATATCTAACAAGTTTTCTTTCTTTTATCAGTTATTCACATTCACTCTTAACTTATTATATAAGCATGCAGGTAAAAACACAGTGTAATGAATGATTCCTTTTTTTGGTGATTTTTCAAACATCTAAAAAATCAATGGCAGTCTCACAATATTGCCACTATTAAGGATCTAGACTACACTGTGCTGCCTCATGCTTCATATTTTCCAGAACATTATGCAAACAACGAAAATGGCAGTGCATGATAAGTTCTTCTCCAACAAAACGCTTCAGGTTGTTGTCCAGACATGGTCGGTATACCTCCAAAGTATAACTCTATATGCACCCAGACATAAGTGTCATCCAAAGAGTTTTGTGATCAGAGATCTTTAATACAATGAGATATGACATTTCACCTTTTCCCCATGCTAATTCTGTAATACCAACGATCACGTTGACATCTGGCGGTCAGGGATGAAACAAAATTATTAAATGATGTTTCATAGTGTATTATTAAATGACGCCTTATATTACTAAAACTATATTTAATATAAAACAATAAAAAATTAGATACAACAATAAAAAATACAAAACAAATTTAATTTCAACTTATTGCTTTAAATATATACAGATCGACATCCGCCTAATTAAGTTCGATGAAGGGAATCTGAAAAATGAGCAGTCGTCTCCGTTTCTTTAATTCAAGCAAAATTTCGGCATTTTTTTCAATTTCAATCACATTGAGGTCATTGCGCACGAAAACTGAAAGTTCAACTGTACGTATCAAAATGTACCGACATTGTCAAGCCAACGAGATAACAAGGCCTGGAAGCGGAAAAGTCAGCTGAACATCTGGGTGCTAGCAACAGTCACTGATTGTTAACATCCAAGATGGAGACTTCATGACGTAGTAAACAAACGTCAGCATGACGACTAAGACTTCATCAAGTTCCCTAAAGACGACATGACAAAGCGCGCCATCTGGGTGAGAGCAGCGAAATACAAAAATCTCGAAATTACATGCAAATTAGCCTTATGTCATATCTTGTTTTATTGAAGATCTCTGCTTGTGATGCATTTTACAGTACTTCCAGTAGCATAGAATGAAAATGTTCATACTTTGTTTCGTTCAGTGTATGCCCTCCACATATGAATCTGAGAAGCACTCCAGTAATATACAAAAAATAGACCATTACAAACAAATCATAAGATCCTCTGATGCAGTGGCATGTGCTTTCCAGTTATAAATCTTATTATTGCATCTTTGTTCAGCCTGCTTTCCTGTAATGTCAATAAAAGCTATCGAAAGTGAAAATGAAACTGAAAGTGATTGACTTCAATCTGAAGAGAAATCTCTCTTCTTCAATAACCAATAAGGGTACCTCATACAAAAAATAATGGGCTTCTCTTATAATGGACTTCATTAATAACGTGGAATACAGATGAATAGATGTGTATACTTCCAGAAGCTGTACTCGATACAAATGGGAAGACAAAGAGGAATCAACAATACATAGGGTTAACACTAGATACAGTATATCCAAGCCAATTGGGACTGAGAGTATCTCATATACAAGAAAACTCAGATAATACGGAGATCTGGTATTAATGGGTTACCAAACTTGATGATAACTACTGTAAGTATTCTATTATAATGCAAAATATTTTGACCTGTAAAAACCCCTAAATTTGTGGGATGGCATTTTAGGGGTTTTTACAGGTCAATTAGCGCTACAACCCCCCCCCCCTTCCCAGTCGTTGTATAATTTTTTCCTCTTGTATAATGCCATCGCACAAATTTAGTGGTTTTTACAGGTCGAAATGTTTCGCATTATAGTAGAATACTTACAGTAGCTGCATTGATGTTAAGAGTGTTCATTTAATATATTATGTACATTACAAAACGGTACATACATATGTCATCGAATGTCAACATGCAGCTACTGTAGAAATTCTTCTAGAAAAAGCCTCCAAATGTTTGGATCTACAAGAAGTCAATGTGAGTTTTAACATCCGAGAAGTCAAATTTTCTTTTATCGAACTTAAAGTACATTCCATCTGTACATTTTATTACATGGAAAATATCACATCATTACTTCAGATTAATTCTATTTTCCATTTTCAGTTCAAGTACTTTTATTGTATTTACATTTTTTGAAATTATTACAGTACATATTATGTATTCATGCATTAATGTAATGTAATAAATATGGATTTGAACTTTATAAAACATTCTTGGACAATTTCAGGAGATGAACACAGTGGCTGTTTAAGAGCTTTACTGGTCCAAATTTTATTTCACTTTTCACCTTTAATGATAGAAATTTAATTAATGTGATGATCCCTGAGTGGATGCCCCCTTACCATTGGTCAGGGGTTTAGGTGCTTCAGGGATTCTGTGAGCTATGCTGGTTGTAGCACTGCTACTTTAGGGCCACCCTTACCAGAAAGGTCATGGTTGAGAAGTGAGATGAAGAGTATCCAAACGAACACATATCTCATGATGTCGACGAATGACAGAATTCATATCGCATCAGGTGTGGCGCAGGTTAAATTCAGCCGCGTTCGGGAGTTAGGCATAGGATCTCGTTCGAAAAATAGTCGACAGTCTCCCGGCTGTTATCTCGGAGCAATGCCTCCAAGAAGCCCCACTAGCACACTTGCTAAGTGTTTGGGGAAACGGTCGGGGGGCAGCGCATGCCTTTATCCAGGAGGACAAATGGGTATAGCGACAATGGGATCAGGTGCTGTCAATCGATACTTGGAATGTATTCTCCATGACAGGAAAGGAATCAAGAGTTAGTGGAGGAAGCCAAAAGATATTGACTGGATATCATAGGTATTACCTCTATGAAACGTCCGGGTTCTGGAAATGTGGACTTAGGAGGGTGGAAGCTCTTCTACTTAGGTGTCGACCCTAACATAACTGACCAGGTGGGAGTGGGGATATTCACAAGTCCCCGGCTGGCAGATTATGTTGCAGATTGGACCCCATTAGGTGGCAGACTGTGTCTCCTGAGGTTTCAGATAGAGAAACGGGCCTCTTTCTCAATTCTTTGTATGTGCTCCGAATTCAGTCACAGAGTACCCACTTTTTCTAGATGAAATTGATGCTGCTCTTATCAGGTGAGGGAGTGCAGATTCTGTCATCCTGGTGGTCGACTTCAATGCACATGTAGGGGCTGATGGACCAAACGTGGAAAGGCATGATTGGGAGGAATGGTGACCCCAATTTAAATGCGAATGGGTAGTGCTTGTTGGATCTCTGTTGTAAAAATGGACTTTCCATCACAAACACCTGCTTCCAGCACAGGGATATCCATACGTATACCTGATACAGGGATGCAATGGACCAGAAGTCACTGATTGATTTTGTAATTGTTTCAGCCGACTTATTCCGATCAGTGTTGGATACTCGTTTGATCTTTATAGTTCTAAGAATCCATGCCAACCAAGAGAAATTCTAGGCCCAGACAGATTTGGTGCATCAAATGGGAGGGATTGGAGTATAGATCTGTGAGGAAGACCTTTGCAGATAACATATTTAAGTTTCAAAGAACTACCCAGTGATCGTAGTACTGTTGAAGAGGAGTGGCAGTTGTTTAAAACTGCTGTGATTACTTCGACCGCACTGTGCTGTGCTCATAAGTGGCTGAGTGTGGCACAGGGCGGTGAGAAAAGTACAGCATGGTGTAACGGTGAAGTCCAAGAAGCTGTCAAGGCAAAGAAGGAAGCCTATTTGCTATGGCCTGCAACTAAGTCACCTTCGAGTCGAGTGCGGTACACTAAGGTGCGAAAAGCAGCAGCAAAGATAGTATCAACAGCTAAAGCCAAGGTCTGGGAGAAGTTCGGGAAGAAATTGGAGGCAGACTATGGTTCGGCAAACAAGATACTCTGGCAGATCGTGCGCCGCCTTCGTGGAAAGAAGTCTCTTTCATCACAAACTGTTAAGAATTCAGATGGGAGGCTTCTGAAAACAGAGGAGAGCGTATTGCATAGGTGGAAAAAATACTTTGCATCTCTTCTTAATCCGGTGACAGCAACAACTGAGGCACATGAGGTGCATCTTGGAGCAGAGAATAGTCATGGTAGTATCACCGAAACAGAAGTCAGATGGGCAATTAAGTCCCTGAAGACTGGCAAAGCTGCAGGTGATGATGAAATCTGGTCCGAGATGTTAAAGGCCTTAAATCAGGATGGTATCTTGCGGCTGACTCGGGTGTGTCAGGTTGCTTGGATATCTGGCCAGGCTCCTAAGCAATGGCAGACTGTAATTGTGATCCCTATCTTCAAAACGGGAGATCAGAGAAATTGCAACAACTATCAAGGCATCTCTTTGCTCAGCATTCCTGGGAAAGTGTACACTAAGTGTCTGGAGAAGAGAAGTCGGGAAATAGTCGGCTCCGAACTGTCGAGGGAGCCGAAGCACGACGGATCACATCTTTGCTCTAAGGCAAATCTTTGAGAAATCCTGGGAATATGCAAAACATGTCTACGCTTGCTTTGTGGACCTCGAAAAAGCATATGACTGAGTTCCTCAGAAGAAGCTCTGGTAAGTGTTGCAAGAGTATGGAGTGGATGGGCAATTACTGGTTGCTATCATGTCTCGGTACGAAAGCTCTGAGATGTGTGTGCAGATAAATGGCATTAAGTCAAGTCCGTTGACCGTGAGTGTTGGACTTCGCCAAGCGTGTGTACTGTTGCCCCTCTTGTTCATTTTCTTTATGGACTGGATAGACAGGGGCAGCCAATGCGATGAGTGTGTTTGCATGGGCGACTGCTTGGTGGAGAAGTTGCTCTTTTCTGACGACCTTGTGCTCCCTGGGTGTTCTCGCACTAACCTTCATCATGCCCTAGCCCGGTTTGCAGCCAATGTGAAGAAGCTGGAATAAAGATCAGTGTGGTTAAGACTCAGGTTCTAGGAGGTTCTGGCCCTTTCAAGACAGTCTGCTCAGTGCACTCTCCATGTTAGGGGACCCCCATTGAGACAGGTGGAGAAGCTCAAGTATATCGGGATTGCATTCACGAGTGATGGGCAGCAGGAGAGAGAATTGGATGTTCGGATCGGTGCAGCAAGCTGTGTCAGACGTGAACTGTGGCGACCGTGTAACGAAAAGTGAACTGGGAAACAATGCCAAGCTCTTCTTCTTCAAATCTATCTTTGTCCCCATTCTCACCTATGGTCATGAGTCTTGGGTAATGCCCGAAAGAGTGCGATCATGGGTACAAGTGGCCGAAATAAGATTTCTGAGAGCTGTGGCAGATGTTACACTACTAGATAGAGTGTACAGCAGCAGAGTAAGAGAGTCTTTAAGTGTTGAGCCGCTACTTCTCCACATTGAGAGATCTCAGTTGCGCTGGTATGGTCATGTGATACAGATACCAGAAACTGATCTTCCTAGGCAGTTGTTATTTTCCAAGCCGGTGGATAAGAGACCAAGGGGTCGGTCTAGAACTAGGTGGCTAGACTACATGGCGAATCTGGGTTCGAGTCGCTTGGGTATTACCAGGGAGGACATGCGCCTGATGGCAGAAGATCGCAATCACTGCAGATCCTGTATAGGGCTGCTGCCCCCGCAACCCTAACAGATAAGCGTGTTTGAAAAGTAAGTAAGTATGTAAGTGATGTCTATATTGTTCATTTATTATCAGTAAATGGCAGTGAGAGAGAAGTTATAATAGATGAAATGTCATCGCGGTCACCTTTTCACGAGTGGTTGTTGCTATCTTGTTTTCGAGAATTCACATTTGCATTAGTTTTTGGAGACGGAAAATTGAGAAAAAAAAAAGGGAATTAATGTTCTGTATATTGTTTATACAGTATAATATTCTGTAATATAGTAGTATATTCAATATTATATGCTAGTTTTGTTTGAAATTCATCTGATCAAGCTTCGTTTCGCCACAACCCTGCCATTGTATGCATGAAAATTATCCTCTTGTATAATATGGTTCCATAAATTTAGGTGCCTTTTTTAGGTCAAAATTTTTTGCATTACAGTAAAATATTTACAATAATACACAATTACAAATTTTGTGGATACAAATGATAAGTCAATGTAGTTTGACATTTCAAATTTGTTGTATTTTTTTTATTTGCAGTTGCTCATTTTTGTTATGGGAATAATGCTGAATAATTATCAGATGAACAATTTCACACAGCCATAGATTTATCAGATGAACAATTTCATACAGACATAGAATTATCAGATGAACAATTTCATACAGCCATAGAACTATCAGATGAACAATTTCATACAGCCATAGAACTATCAGATGAACAATAAAGGAGAATAATGTTACAAAAAATAATAAAGATACAGTATTGTGTATACATAAAATGAACATCAGTTGAAAGATTTCAAATCATACTTAATAGAAATAAAGAAAGAGTCAAGAGTAGATACGGTAGTATGATTTTAATATACCTAACACGTTTCGGCATTACGCCATCATCGGAGGTTACAAAACTACGAGTTGTTAAGCTGGCCCGGCCAGGTATTTATACAGAACGTGCTTGTTACAATAACCAATAGGGGACTTTATACAAAGTAAAGGTGGTGGGTGGATAGAAATAGAATGAAAAGAAAATGAGATGTTGCCTTGATGTGCTGACGACATTCTAAAAATCTTCAACAACTCACATAGTGCTATGACCTACACCATGGAATGCGAGAAGGACGAGACCATAAGTTTCCTCGATATCAACATACATAGATCCACACAAAGGTTAGATTTCTCAATATTTAGAAAACCTTCCACTGCCGCCAATATTATCCCATATACCTCCAACCACCCCGCCCAACACAAGACTGCAGCCATCAAACACAGTTTTAGAAGGGCACTCACCTATCCCATCAGCAATGACGCCAAAAAATATTAAATTGCCACCACCTACCAACTTGCCCGCCTAAATGGATTCCCAGACAGGATAACAACATCAATATTCAACAAAGTCAAACGCACCATCAAGCATCCACCAGAACGTACGGAACAACCCACGGATTTTATCACATTGACCTACTTTGGGCCTGAAGCATATAGACTCGCGAAAATATTCAGAGATGAAGGCTTCGGAACCTCGTTCAGGACGAGACATAACAACCAAAGGTTGTTCAACCCAAAGAAGATCGTTACTGACAATGACATATACAAACAGGCAGGCGTTTACCAGCTGTCATGCCCCGATTGCAATGCGGTCTATATAGGATCCACCGCTCGCTCCTTCTACACCAGGTTTAGAGAACATAGATACTCATGGACCAAAGGTGATAATTCCTCCGCATACGCGGCACACCTCATAAGAAACAAACATAGGATGGTAGACATCGATAAATGCATGTCAATCATCTGGACCAGCCAGAACAAGAACAAAGCAAAAATCCTATTACGAGAAGAAATGGAGATCAAGAAGCGAAGACAAACTGAAACGACGACTCTACTCAACAATCGGATTTATTTCGAACGCGAAGACACACTGCAGATACTCATAGACGCCGACGCACGAACAAAGAACAATACCGCACGTCGCCCAAACTAGCTCTCTATGAGGTCCGTGCATCAAGGCAACATCTCATTTTCTTTTCATTCTATTTCTATCCACCCACCGCCTTTACTTTGTATAAAGTCCCCCTATTGGTTATTGTAACAAGCACGTTCTGTATAAATACCTGGCCGGGCCAGCTTAACAACTCGTAGTTTTGTAACCTCCGATGATGGCGTAATGCCGAAACGCGTTAGGTATATTAAAATCATACTACCGTATCTACTCTTGACCCTTTCTTTATTTCTATTAGACACTATGATACTCGATGAAGCTCAACCTATGGATATCATACTTAATATTTTATTTAAAAAAATGCCTTATAATATTCATAATTAGCTCTCCAGTCCTCCCTTCCTGCTCTTAAGAAAATCACTAAAAAGTGATGTCTGTTTCCACTTGAGAACTGATGGGAATATTACCCCTGAAAGAGCAAGGCCCTCCGCACACTAAGCGACTAAAAAGAAAGAAGTTACAAACTTAAATCGCCAATCAGTTGCTAAATCCATGGCACCCATGTATTTCAATTAGTATTCGCACACAATGCTACTAATTGGTAACCAGTTTTACGATGTATCAGTGATCAATCAGCCGCAACTCGACATGCAGAGTCGCTCAGCGATTTATTTCTAGTTTGTAAATTTTATCAGGGATGGATGAAAGTTTTATCTTTTACCCATCCCTGGTTTTATCTTAGCATCGGGGGTAGGCAAGTTTTACGTCACGTGCTCAACTATGTTGATAAAAAAATTATTTTGGCTATTGTGTTAACAGCCACGCGAAACTGCAAAAATGGTAGAACAATCCTTGAATTTATAATAGACAACTCTTGCAGCAACAAATGCTCTGCATTTTTTTTTTTTTTTTTTTTAAATGAAGGAGTGAACCCAGTACCTCCTTTACTTCTACCGGTGTTTCTTTTTTGTACTTTAATAATAAAGATAATATCATCTTCATCACTTGAATCACTAGACACTTTTAACACGATAATAACAATAGTTTTAATCGTAAAAATTAAATTATAATTTGAACACAATGTTGTAACAAAATCGTGATAATCAAGAAGTAATTTCGATGTCCCGCGGGCATACGAAAGTACGATATCACTGAATTTTATAAACTTTAAGTAGCGTCGTGTGCGATTCATAGTTGGTAATTAGTTGATTTAAGTTTCTAATTAGTTTAGTTTCTTTTTAGTCACTTAGTGTTCGGAGGGCTCTAATATACAAGATAAACCCAAATGATTATACCGGGTTCATGATTTTATCTTAGGCTTACTATCATAATAATAATATTATTTGTGGATCGCTGGATTTTGTCATTTCTGATCACTTTCCTATTTATTATTTTTCCTCTGCTCTATCTATTCCTTCTTCTTTATCTACTCCTATTAAACATTGCCTAGTCACCCCGTTTAGACAAGCTATTTTTCATTCTTTTTTTGATTTAACTGTCTGGTCTGAAATTCTAGAGAGTTCGAATGACATTGATACTCTCATGAAAAATTTTATTGTCGATATTCTTTTGGGCTATGATCGATATTTTCCTTTTATTTCATTTAATATATACAGGGTCTTTACAAGGTAATCTAGAATAACAGGTAGGTCCAGTTTGTCAGAAGTGCTTAACGCGCATGCGTATTGTGACGTCACTGGAAGACTTATGGCTTTACTTCCGGCGTGTGCGGTAGCCATTATTCTGGTCACAAAAGAAAACGTTTTCACGTAAAAAAACAAAACTCTTACGTTGATTTCTGAAGAAACGTTTATTTGTAAACTTACTATTTTATAAATTAAAATTTCCTAATGCCTGCATAAATAAAGTTATTAAGAAATAATATCGAAATTATCATCTGTCTCTTAACTGCCAACGGTTCCGACGAATCAATTTCGACATCTTAACGAGGAATGATAACTAGGCCTAATGATAATGAGAAATACGTTATCGTCCTTGTCTCTGTGTTCGCTTAACTATCCGCACATTGCGTGATGAGTGAACATGAGACCAAGGTAAATGATTTTACATTTTAAAGACACCCACTCCCCTTCTAACGAACTGATATATAACCCTTTTTCTATTTAGTCTCAGTAAATTTCACTTACCTTGGTCGCATGATCAGTTATCGCGCGATGTGCTGATAGTTAACATCAACCCTGTGTTCACATTAAAAAGATAATACGTAAGTACATATTACAATAATTATAAATTACGTAAGTCCCTTCATATAATGGCATTATTATTTAATTAAAATATGTAGTATAAAGAATGAGAATTGTGAAGGAAATGAACGAGTCATCAAGTGTGGCTATCGCACAACTGCTTTCATTGCCGCCATGTTTTAGTTTCTGTTGAGGTTTCGATTTAGCGGGTATAGGTTTCGATGTAATCCAGTGACGTCAAAATACGCTTGCGCAGTAAGGCAATTTTTACTACTTCCGGCAAACTGACCCCCACCTTGTTCTAGATCACCTTGGGGTCTTTATAATTAAAGTTCCATTTTGACATGGCCATAAAAAAAAAACTACTGGACCAAAAGCTATAATACTTGGTAATATTATACAAGAGGGCATGGGAAGTTCATACCCACCAAAAAAAATTAGTTCAAAAGGTCACCACCAGCATGGAATGGCGCTCTATGCAGTATTCGTATACGAAATTAGACATGAAGACACATTCAACATGCTTTCAGTAAATGGTGGAGGCCACATTCAACATGTAACTAATTTTAGTAACGATTAAAGACTTGTTAACCTGTGTTTCCATTCCATGCTGGTGGTGACCTTTTGAACTAATTTTTTTTTTATTGGTGGATATGAACTTCCCATGCCCTCTTGTATAATATTACCAAGTATTATAGCTTTTGGTCCAGTAGTTTTTTTTTATGACCATGTCAAAATGGAACTTTAATTATAAAGACCCTGTATAATTCTAACCATTCTTTTCGGAAACCTTTGATGAATCTTTTCTTATTTAGGTTAGTTTCTCACAAGAATGCACTATATTTAAAATTTCGTCGTAGTCCTAATCTTTAAAATAAAACCAAATTCCAATCATTCTCTAAATTTATTCGTTCTTCCATTAAAATTGCAAATAATAAGTCTAAATGGGACGCTTTTAAGCATTTACTTCATAGTTCATCTCCTGGACCTTCCCCTTTCGCTAATTCACACAATGTGTTCCCTTCTCTCTTGCGGGAATTTCTTGAGTTTTACTTCCTCCTACTCCCTCCGTACCTTTTGATTCTAACCCGTCCACTCCAATTCTCTTTTTTTATCCCTCCTACTGTGCCTGAGGAGGTGACTACTGTAATTAGTCTTCGTTATTTGAAGCCTTCCTCTTCTTCAGATTCATTAGGTTTTCGACCGGATATTTTAATCGCTGTTTCTTCTAGCTTAGTCTCTCCTTTTGTTCAGATTTTTAATTTGTCCTTATCTTAAAGATGTTTTAATAAATGTTTACGATTGGCCAAGATAATTCCAATTTATAAAAGTGGGGATACGAATGATTTCCATAATTATCGTTCCTATCTCTATAGTTCCTTTTTTTTTTTCAAAAGTTTTTGAAAATTTATTCTATATTCGTCTATCTTCCTACATTTTTGATGATAAGCTAATTTCTCCTGTTCTCCTGTCCAACACTGTTTCTCTCCCCAAACGTGGGGTTGATACTGCATGTTTTGAGCTGCTAGACTTTATTATTTTAACATGGTAGCTAATAGTTTTGTTGTGTTACGACACATGCGTAATATCGTAATTAATATTCCACATGTCCCATCACTACAAACATGAAAGCTGGAGCCTACATATTTGTGTTATTTGAATCAGACGGTAATGAATGCACATCAATAAGAGATAGAAATAAAATGAATAGAGTGGGGGGGAAGTAAAAAAAAATTATATTTAATAATGGTTAAGAAAGTAAAAGGAAACCAGCACTAGCTGAGAATGGAAAGAGAATGAATTACGGGGGATAAAAAATAATAATAATATTAGAAAGTGGAAGTTGTATGGTATACCAAATTGAAAGGAAAGACACACTCAGAGAGAAAGGTGAATTATGTTATTGGTACTAAGAATAATATTAGAGTAATTAATAATGTTAGAATGATTTCCTTTTTTTGTATGTCTATATAATATGTAAGTGAAGTCATAATTTTATTAAGCAATAAAGAGAAATGGAATATGTAATTTGTTATGCCCGAAAATGTCTAAGTTAAAAAAGTTAGGCCTAGTGACGCCTATTGTAAAAGGATTAGGAAGAGATTAAACGACAATGAGTAGAAGGGTAGGGGAGAGGTTGTCAAGGCAACAGAAAAAATTGAACGATAATTCCAAGAAGTGACTTGGGTGTTCAATGAAAAATCAGGGTCACGAGATTGAGAGGAAAAGAATTTTTTTCGAAGGAAAAAGAGAGAATAAAAAAAAACTTCGTACAGTGTAGACGAAAAAGTGTGTGCTAAAAAAAAAATCGAAGAAAAGTAGTTAGTTACATATGTGCTGAGCAAGACTGCTGATGAGCGGTAACTAACCCAAAGGAAGCA
>JAHWFO010081734.1:160046-179967 GCA_023313115.1 Rhysida immarginata | reverse complement strand
AGGTTTATTACAGGTAAGTTCACTTAATTATATGAATGATAATATTGCGGGAAGTATTGAACCTAAAGGGGAACATTTGAGTGATTGCGTAATAGTAAGGGGTGATAATTTAGTAAACAGAAAGATAGTTAATGTTATAGAAAATGGCTTTAAGAATAAGACAGGTGATTATACCCTACGATCAGAATTAAGGACGGCTAGAGTTATTAACTGTAAAGGGGTATAGCGAGCATAGTTTCTTTTTTATTTCGTCCAGTGGTAATATATAAAGTGCGCAACCCATGCAGGACTTTGATTAATAATTATACAGGTAAGGAGGTCACAACGCAATATCCTGCACGTGGAGGAATTACAGTTGTCTCCGTATTTTTAGATTACTGTAAGGCTTTTGACTCAGCTTCTCTGTCTTTGCTAATTTTCAAGCTTTCTTCTTTCTATAATATCAGTGGTCTCCTGCTAAATTGGTTAATTCATTTTCTTTCAGACTGGCAATATTTTCTGCTTATGTTTAATAAATCTTCATCTGCGTTTACTCATAACCTTGGAGTTCCTCAGGAATCTATCCTATCTCCATTACTTTTTAACCTTTTTATAAATGATATTTCTCTGGCGATGTCTTCAACTTCTATTATACAGTATGCTGATGACATACCCTTTCTTATGCCAATGCTCATGTTTTGAATTTACAAGCTGCAATTAACCATTCTGTGTGTATTCTTAGTTGTTGGAATTCAGCTAATCGTTTGCATTTGAACCTCAATAAAACTAAATACATGTTATTTTATCAACATAACAAAAGATCTGTTCCATCTGAACTATTTTTATATTATAGTGCTCATTGTCTCTCTTCTACTAATACATTTAAATATTTAGGTATTCATCTGTCCCCTGATCTCTCTTGGAACACGCATGTTAATGAGTTACATAAGGTTCTTTGTAGGGATTGGGTTTGATTTCTCGTCTTCATTTTCTTCTCTTTTCACTTTTACTTTTACTTTATTATTTTTTGGTACATTCTTTTTTATGTTACGGTATTCGATTCTGGGGTTTGGCCTCTAATTTGATTGATTGATTGATTGATTGCTACCAAAGATAAGGATAAAGGTAGCTTGGTGTCACACAGGAATCCCCACAAAGGCACCAAGAACAAAGACAAAAAGACAAATCAAAACAAAAGAAAAAGACAAAAAAAAAACAAAAAACAATAAGTATACATTAATGAAGTTATTGATAAAATTATATAATTATATAAAAGACAATATTATAAAAAACAATCAAAATTACTCTTAGCATTATGCAGTTGATCAAAACAAGATAAAATTTTGAATAATAAATTAAAATTAAATCAAGGAATATAAAACAATTCTCGATTTCTAAACCGTGTATTACAATTAAAGTTTAAGTAAGCCAAACAAAAAAGACTATCAATCTTTCCACTAATGACATTAACAATAAATTTTAAAATCTCCGCATGAAAGATGTCAACACAATCACATGTTCAAATCTTGCATGATCTGAGAAAAGGAGTAAATACCAATTCTAATATAGCAGTAAAAATAAAGTTTTGCGAATAGACTATACACTCTATGAAGTCTATTCTTGACATGGTTTGATGCAAACCCCCAAATTACTATTCCATACCGAATGACCGGTATAATAAGGGTAATAAATAATATAATAAAAAATTTGCCACACTTAAGGCGTGAGGTCAGGTTACGAATCACGCCTAATTTAAATAGTGCGTTCTTGCACAATCTGTCCACATGGTCACCAAAGATTAGCTTACGGTCAAGGAATACCCCCAAATCTCGAATACTTTCAACCCTTTCAATCAAAGTCTCATTGACAGTATAAGAAAATAAAATAGATTTAATTTTCTTAGTAAAGATAATACCTTAGACTTACCATTATTAATAATCAGCCCATTATCTAGGCACCACTTAGAAAAAGTATCAACCTTGACCTGTAAAATATCACAATCAGACCGAGTGATAATCAGCTGGAATAGCTTTAAATCATCTGCAAACATGGAGGCTCCTGACCCCAGCATCGCCAGGACATCATTAACATAGATGTCGAACAGTATTGGGCCCAGGCAGCTACCCTGAGGAACCCCTCTTAAAATACGAAAACAAGAACGAGAAATAAAATTTCCCATCTTAATCCATGCTGAGCGATCAGATAAATAAGAGGAAAACCAAGCAAGCAAGGAACCCCCAATCCCATACCATCTTAACTTAGAGATCAATCTGGCATGGGGCACCATATCGAAAGCCTTTGATAAATCAAAATAAATGGTATCAAGTTGCTCGTGCTTGTCGAAGCATTCTGTAAATTTAGTGACAAATGGAACAAGATTAGTCAGGGTAGATTGCCTTCGTACGAACCCATGCTGCTCAACATCAATCATTTGTTGAAAATAGAAATAAATATGGTCAAAAACAAGACGCTCTAAAATCTTGAAAAAGTGAGATAATAAAGGCACAGGTCTATAATTAGAACAAGCTAATGGATCCCCAGAATTGAAAATAGGACAGATCAATGAGGTTTTCCAACTGATGGGAAAAATACCCTTATCAAGACTTTTATTGAAAATACAGCAAAGAGGGGCAGCAATAATTTCAGAACAACCCTTTATGAGAAAAAGAGGCAAAGTATCACTGCCATACGAGCGCGTCAATTTCATACCTTTGATCGTACGCCTGACTTCGTCGACCTGAAAAACAATTTTATTAAGGTTAAAAGGATAACCGTAAGACATGATGTTAAAGTCATTAGACTCAAGCGTAACAGTTGATTGAACAGATGAAAACTGATTACAAAATTCCTTAGCAATATCCTCAGGATCAGAGAGACAAAGATCACCGCTACACAAGATAAAATTACTTGAGTTCTTAACATTCTGTCGACGAAGGTAGTCCCAGAATCCATTTACGTTACGTCTAAACTCCATTTCAAGTTGTCTCAGATAGACAGCATAATCTTCTTGAACTTTAATTTCAATATGATGAGTCTTTTTAGGATTCAAAAATGGCCCCCTTCTGCCTCTCAGTTTTTTAATTCTCTTAATTTTCTTACTGTATTCTAAGTTTATATTCTACATTTAGTTATGTTTATATATAAAGTATTTAATGGTTATTTAATTCCTACCTCCAAGCTCTTATACCGGCACCAATATGATTTCCATGATTGTCATTTCTGCCGCTAATTCTATACGTATCCCTCTTGCGCTTAGTCATTATCAATGTCGTTGTTTTCCTATGCTGGCCTTAAGTGGTGGTTCCTCTTCCCTGACTCTCGTTCCTCTCCTTCTCCTGCTGCTCTTAAAAAGGGCTTAAAATCCCTTTTTTCACTAATAAGTTTTCCACTAACCCCCCCTTTTCTCTCTAATGACTAATCTGTATTATTTTATTATTTATTTTATTTTATTCTTTTATTTTATTTTATTTTTATTTTATTGTTTTTTTTTCTAGCTGATCTGCTTTGCTTGCCATTAGTTTTTTCTCATTTGTTGTATTTATGCGGGTTCCTTTGGCCGGGGACCAAATACGTCGGCCTTGTAGCCATACAGGCCCCGACCAGGTCCCTTTATTGTTATTGTATTATCTTATTAACATTAAATAAATAAATGAATAAATAAATAAATATTAAATATATTATAACAATACTTTACAAATATATAGAGCAACTCGCCAAGTTATTTTCCAAGTTATAGGTGCTCGATATGTGCCCTTTTAGTGACGACAGATATCAACTCTGTAATCGAGTTCATCCCATACCCAATCCCTGTGAATTTGAGCAAAAGATCAGTGATGCGAGGCCGGTAATGACAGATCAGCCAGTAATAGCAGCACAAACACTCAGTCCTTAAAATACCCCCATAAAAAAAAAAGCCACAAGGGGTTAAGGCAGGAAAGCGTCAGGCCTTCAAGCGTTAAGGTAGTGTTCTGCCCTGATTGGTGGACAAAATGCTCCTGTTTATTATAAATTGAATTGCCAGCTATTTTTCACTAGTTACTATCTAGCCTGGCCTTGATAACGGTGTAAACTGAAACGCTTCAGCATTAAAAGATCAGTATCATTCTTTTGGACTTCTGTTTAGTTTTTTAAAATAAGTAACAATGTGGAAAGAATTGATAATTATACATACCTAAGAATTGAATGCAATTCTATTGTTTGTTTTTAATAAGTTATTGTGATTTTTGGTAAATAAAAATCATATCCTAAATGTAATGACTTTTTTCATGAAAAAAAAAATTAATATTGTGAACCACATCATTTTCTCTAAAACATCTGATAATCAAAGACCAACCTTATATCATATAAATGATTTCCATATTTCCAGTTTCTTCAGTGAGTCACAAAACTTTTTATTAGTCAGAGGTGTAGCCAAGTTATATGGTACCCAGGAACATGGTATTCATTTTTCTGCTTTGTGTTATCATATTTTGCATTCGCAGTGTCCCCCCCCCCCCCCCAGCTATGCTTCTTTTTATTAGTGTCTCAAAATAGTCATGCAACATTGATATCGTTAATTTTCTAATTAGGATCAGCTGCAGTTTAGACCATTAAGTTGTACCATGCTTCTGAATCTAATTTTCTGGCATTTCTAGCAATTCACCAACTTCTTCATCAGTTGCAAAGAAAGGAAAAGCTTCTAACCTGAAATATATTCAAGATATGCATTCCTGGGAATGTTTATCAAGGCTATGCCTTTATTTCTTAATGTCAAGATTGAGACTAAAGATACAAATTATTTTACGAGACTCGTATTTAATGATGAAGAATATAAGGCTCAAAATCAGATAGTTGAAGAATTCGCTTCGAAAAAAGATTCTTCATGTTAATATTAAAACGCGGGCTTTAAAACATAGGTATCATCTGTAATTGTCTGCACTCTGCGAATTCAATGGTGATATTTTAAATTTCCTATTTTTTTTTTTTTTTTATTTATTTAAAATATACTTCAAAACTCATTTCGGGAATGCGTCCATAAACAGTTTCTCATAATTCAAACAATAAAAAATAACGTTAAACTAAACCTAGGAAATTATGCCTTGGTATATAGCTTTATATATAATTTATTTAAGCAAATTATGGGAAATTGTGTTCTTATTATTTAAGATTTTTATTTATTGGTTTTTCAAAAGTTGTCTGACAGTTAACAAGTCATTTCATGAACGCCATAAAGGGTTTGACAAAACGTTTTGAAATAACCATGCTAGATGGTGCTGGTGAGGAGGCACGTGAAGTTTTTTCAACAAGGCAGGCAATGCAAAGGAGACGATGGATTCCACTATTTCCACAAAGAATTTATTCATCATAACATAGATGTACATTTCGGCTACAACGTAGCCATCTTCAGTATGAATCGATTTGACCAATATCACAGTTCCTGAACAACACATTTTAGTTTCATTCGACGTTACGGCCATGTTCCCAAGTATCCCCATCAAAGAAACATTATCCATCTTAGCAGATGTCCTGGACTAAACGAAGTACCTCTAGCTATGGTAAAGGACATTCTTCTACTTAGCAAATTAGTATGCTATAATAACTTCGTTCAGTTTGACAACCGTGTTTACAAAATGGAACAAGGAACACCGATGGGCAGTTGCTTGAGCCCCTTTCTTGCCAATCTCTACCTTAATCATCTTGAAAACCTGGCTCACGACAGCTTTGGCTACTTCCCGGAGGTCTGGTGTAGGTATGTTGATGATATCTTTGCTATTTGCAAAATTGATGAAACAGACCTACTCCATGACAACCTCAATAAATTGAGTCCCTCCATTAAATTTACGGTGGAGAGAGAACAAGCTAAGTCATTGCCCTTCTTGGATATACTTGTCTGCAGAGATAGAGAGGGGCTTACCTTCGACATTTACAGGAAGCCAAATTACATACCTTCATATATAAGATATGACTCTAACCACTGCTATGGACATAAGGTGGCGGCCTATAACCATATGATTGCCAGGGCCATTGATATACCTCTGAGCCAAGGGAAGAGGTTAGAAGAATTCAGGAGGATTAAGGAAGCGGCACGACAAAACAGATTTACCGACCTTATCATTGACAAACTCACTAAAAAACAACTTCTCAAGAGGAGGATCTCCCGATGTACGACACTACAACCTGAGAAGAAGGACACGAAATTTTTTAGTCTTCCTTACAACCGCCATCTAAATAGAGGATTGGGGAAAATTTTCAAGAAGTTTGACCTGAAGTTAGCCTTTAAAAGCGAACTCTCCCTAAAAAGACTGCTGGGAGGCCCCAAGGATCAGATTCCGAAACACGAAAGGTCAGGGATATACCTTCTACCCTGCGGAACTTGCCCAAAGAAATATATTGGCCAGACTCGTCGGAGGATGGAAACCAGAGCCAAAGAGCATTTAGACTATATTAGAAACAACAGACCCGACAGATCGGCGATGGCGGACCATATTTTACGGACTGGACATAATTTTAAAATTGATCAACTACAAATCCTTCAGGTGGTTGACGACCCCAAGAAACTAAACTATTTGGAATCCTGGGAGATCTTGAAACACCAAGGTGACTCGTTGCTGAATCTAGATACAGGACCCATGGACCTCTCCTCTTGGAAAGCTTTATTTCATCATACAAGAAAATCAACCCCCACCTAGTGGAGCCTTCTCCTAGGTCCGCGCTTTTGCTGCCCAATGGCGTTTTTTACCTCCAATTTTTTCCTGTACTCCTTCTCATTGGCTTAACTCTAGTATAAATACCTAAAACCTTACTCTGTAAATCGATTCATACTGAAGATGGCTACGTTGTAGCCGAAATGTACATCTATGTTAAGATGAATAAATTCTTTGTGGAAATAGTGGAATCCATCTTCTCCTTTGCATCAAAGTATCCACAGATTGGACAGGTCAGTCTTGTTCTTATATATATTGTTTATGTTATAAGTACTCTGTTAAGGCAGGCAGTGTTTTTGCATTATGTGCATTATACAGGGTGATTCAAAATTCAATGTACACACTTTTAGGGGAGGTAGTATGGGTTATTCTAAGCAAAAAAGTGCATATGAACATGGGTCCGAATTTGAATGATAATTGGGATATGAACAGAAATAAAAATGCTGCCACCAAAATCAACAAGTTAATAACTCAGGTTTTATAACACCTAGGATAATGAAATTTGGGGGAATAATAGGGTGCATAAAACTATGTATACCGTTAAAATTTGATCAAATTCCAACGACTAGTTTCTGAGTTAGGCATTCAACATCGTAACCCGTGCTCACATGCGAGTACTAACCAGCACGTGTTACAATGTTGACTGTGTAACTTGGAAACTACATGCTGGAATTCGATCAAATTTTAACGGTATACATAGTTTTATGCACCCTAGTATTTCTCCAAATTTCATTGTCCTAAGTGCTATAAAACCTGAGTTATTAACTTGTTCATTTCGGTGGCAGCATTTTTATTTCTGTTTAATATCTCAGTTATCATTCAAATTCGGACCCATGTTCATAAGAAATTTTTTGCTTAGAATAACCATACTGCCTCCCCTAGAAGTTTGTACAATGAATTCTGAATCACCCTGTATAATTCATTTTGCTGGTAAGCATGATTCAGTTTAAAATTTGTGTAGCGTACATTAATTCCTTATTTCGGAACGCCATTATACAGGTTGAGTCTGAAACCCTGTCACAAACTTTTAGAGGAGGTAGTATGCATGATTCTAAGCCAAAAACTTCATATGAACATGGGTTCGAATTTGAACGATAACCGAGATATGAACAGAAATAAAAATACCGCCACTAAGATCAGCAAGTTAATAACTCAAGTTCTATAAAACTTAGAATAATGAAATTTCAGGGAATGATAGGGTACATAAAACTGTGTATACCGTTAAAATTTGATCGAATTCCAACAAGTAGATTCTGAGTTACGTAGTCGACATTGTATCACCTGGTGGTTAGTACTCATATGTGAGCACGTGTTAGATCAAATTTTAGATCACATTTTAACGGTATACATAGTTTTATGCACCCTATTATTCTCTCAAATTTCATTATCCTAGGTGTTATAAAACCTGTGTTATTAACTTGTTGACCTTACAAGGACAGGGCCCCAATGAACAATCAAATTTCTGATGCCCTTTGTAGGATGGTAGTCTGATATGTTCTTTTCGTTTAACCAAGTCTGCAGCCTCCAACTTGGCCTTGTTTTCGAGAAAATCCCTTTTAAAGTCTGTGTTATATAACTAGTGTAAACTGTACGTTGGCAATCATCACAACAGCGGCAGTCGAACAGGTAACGTCGTGGCGTACAAACTGTAAGATCTTGAGTTCGAATCCACCCGTGTTAGGCTTTGTTTTTTTTTTGTTCTTTTAATGGTTTGTAACTGTGCTATCGTCCACTTTTTTAATATATTTTTCTGTTATAATATGCTCTTATAGTGAAAAAAACATTTTTAACAAGTAAGAGCAATAAGGAACACATTTTCAACTAGTTATGATAATGATATCTGTTATAAAAGTGTAAATAATTTGTTCGGGAAAACTCAGATTTTTTAAGTAAAAATAGATATAATTTTATTTGTAATTAATTATTCTATTTTTTCTATTCTTTAAGTTTTTTTATTGTTTTGCAGACAGTGATTGTTGAGTATATATTGTTTTAATAAATGTTAATTAAAAAATCTCCACGTGATTATCACTGTCTGCAGCTAGTTGTCCCTCGCGAATAATTTTCGTGATCACGAGGATGTGTGTCCCAGTTTTGTTGATGTTCTTTCCGTGGTTACTGTTTTTTTTATTTCAGACAGAACACTTCCAGCTTCTGGCTTGACCAGTCATCCCTCCTTCTGGTCCTCCACGTCCTTACTAGCCTGCAGCATGACGTTCAACTTCCATTTATCATTTTCATTCCAATGCTCTGAAAATTACTCCTACCTTGCTGTTCGATGTTTTGTTTCTTATTGAATTTCTCACTTTCTCGCGGCAGCCATGATTCTTTACCGAGCAGCATTGTTTTGCGGGTTTACCCATAAGGTAATAATGAAATTTCTTTTAATGCTATTTCAACAATAACGCGCATAAGGGACGCCATGCTGAACATTTTCAATCTTATTCCCCATTAATAATTAATTATGATTTCGCAGTCTTTCTTTAGACATTAAATGGGAATTTTGAAATTTCTTTTCCTTATTCTTTATAAGGAATTGGTCTGTCTCAATTCTTTTTTATATTTAATCTCAATTCGCTCAATGTAGCGATTAATATTTCTCGTTACAGTGTTTTGCTGTATTTAACGTACATTTAAGTATTTCTTTATTTTATTCCAAGAAATATTTTCTTTTGTAATTGAGATCGCAATGCCTATTCCTCAACTAAATCATATTGTATAGAACATTCTTTTGTACAGAATTTTTGTATTTTATAAATAAATATCGCAATTTTTAAACCAAAATAAAAGTCTTTTAACGAGCCACGTTTACTCTAAGTTTTGGCGTTCTTTCTTTTAAAGTATCACCCATTAAATTCTATTTATTTTGCTTCCCCCTCTGAACATATGGTAGCAGAGGTTCGTGGTTTCTTTCTTTTATTTTAATACAATATGGAGGAATCATATTTTGAAGAGGGTCGTTCGCTCCCTAGGCCAACGAGTGCCAATTATATTCAATGGACGTATCGAGTTTTAACCTTTCTCGAAACCAAAGAGCTAGCCAAATATGTCCAAGAAAAGATCTCTCTCCCTACAGAAACATCAGCCAGCTCATCCATGCGCCTTGATTGGGCAAGAGTACGGCATTACCTCCTGAGTATATTGAGTGATGATACTGTCATCATGCTTCAAGATAACTATCCCTACACATTGTGGGATATGGAAGGCAATTAAGCGTCGATATGGAAGGCCGGATTTAGTGACACAGGCTGAATAATGCGGCGTCTCTCAGCCTTGCGTTTCTTAGACGCTGATGATCTGAATGCCTATGTAGCAAGAGTGCTACAAATCCGTGCTCAGGCTGGAGCCGTGTCCCTGGTTCTGAATGATAAAATTTTGATTGACCATATGGTCGCAGGTCTACCCTCAACTTATACTCCATTGAGACTCGCAGTCAATCAAACCCATCAATGTCAATTGAAACCTTCCTGAGTCAAGTAAATGTGGTTTTTAAGGACCACACCACACTAAATTCCTCAATAGGTGTAGCCTCGTGTGCCACCTCTGTTTCTTCCCCGCGTCCACATCCAAATGCCCGTCGAACAAATGACGTAACATGCCATAATTGTGGAGGCCGAGGACACGTAAAAACGGTTTGTCCGTCCAAAATTTATCCCACTACTGCAGGTCCAGCTACTTCACACACCGCGATACCCTCTCGTTCGCAGGATCCTGCATCAACAAAGCGCATGCCTCGTGCATCAGCTTCACGTCCTAAGCGTAAGCCTCGCAAATCGGGTACAAAAGGACAAAGCAAGAAACCTGCAACCAAGGACTGGATAGTTGACACGGGCAGCTCATTTCACGTAATTAAAGAAAAACAGTTCTTTGATTCTTTTCAAAGCTGTCATAAGCGGATACATACTGCAGACCCTAAGAAAACGATTGCTGCCATCGGTACTGGTGCGGCAAGCGTGTTATTAGATTCAGGAGCAGTTTTAAAACTCCATGACGCGCTTTATGCCCCAAACGCGTGCCTTAATCTTGTCTCCATGAGTCAATTATCAAAGCAGGGTTACAGTCTTCACTTCGGCCCAACTGGTTATTCCATTACTTCACCCAAGGGCATAACCATCGCTGCGCAGGAGGGCGTGGAGGACCTCCCGTTTTTTCCCCGTGGTCTCAAATATCCATTCAGTTTCCCGAATAGACCCCCCATTACTTTCAATGCATTGGGCCATCCGTCATCAAAAAAACTCACTGCAGCTGTGAAACACCATAGCATGCATGGTCTTGAAGTTTTGCCGCCATTAATTGATAACCAACCATGTGGTGCATGCCTTCAGGCACGATTATGCAATGCCCCTCACAACATTGTACAAGGTCAACGGTCAACATGTCCTTTACAGCTACTTCACGTGGATACAGTGGGACCAATGCCTACCACTTCTATCCATGGAAACAAATTCCTGTTAGTAGCCATCGATGACTTCTCACGAAAAACTTTCGTTTATGCTACTCCGACAAAAAGTGAAGTACCAATAGCGTTAATAGACTTAATATTAAAGCTACAACGCTCTACAGGACAAAATCTGGCGTATATACGTTCCGATAATGGAACAGAATTCAGCAATGCGGAGCTAGGTGAGTTCTGTACGAAGCAAGGCATATCTCAACAACTCACCGTTTCTGAGAACCCCCAGTCAAATGGTGTTGCTGAGAGAACCGTACGCTCCATTTGCGATGGAATTCGAGTTCTTCTTGCATCGTCAAAAGTTCCGCACCGATTCTGGGACCATGCTGCGACTACACCAGCATTTAATCTGAATTCTTTGCCTAGATAAGGTCAAACTAAGTCCCCTGAAGAGATACGTCCAAAAAGAAACCGACCATCAAATATCGAGCTCCTTTCGGTTGCCTGGTGTACTATTATATACCCAAGTCGCACCGATCAAAATTTGACGCTCGTGTCAAAAGTGGTGTTTTTATGGGATACTCCGCATCATCTCCTGGGTACCTTATTTATGCGCTCAATGAGAGCAAGTTTTTACGAGCACGTACCGTTCGCTTCTTTCCTAAGGTATTTCCAGAATTCACAAGAAAATCAGATCCATCATCTGTTCCTCTGGTATTTCCAATTCACATGAAACGCCCAGTCTTTGAAGCACCACAGCCTGATGAACCACATATCATTCAGAGCATACCGCCAATCTCACCCACTTACTTTTTTTTTATATTTAATCTCAGTTCGCTCAATGTAGCGATTAATATTTCTCGTTACAGTGTTTTGCTGTTTTTAAAGTACATTTAAGTATTTCTTTATTTTATTCCGAGAAATATTTTCTTTTGTAATTGACAGTGTTGGGACCTATCTAGATAATTATCTTAGATGAAAAGTTTTTATCTTTTATCTTATCTAGAAAAACTTTCAATTATGTCGTCTTTTATCTTTATCTTTATCTAAGCATAGTTTATCTTATCTATTTCAAAAATTTCTATAAATTTTATAAAGGTTTTAATAAATTTACTGAAAAAATTTTTCTAAAATTGTAACGATCTGGTTGACCTTAAATAGGTGAGACATGCATCCAGCGACTAATATTATGGGCTCGTGGCTCTTTCTTTTTAGACAAAGTCACTGAATTTCACAAGTAATCATGTGACCAGTTGAGATATTCTTTAAGCTCTGCATAAAAGAGCTAAGTGCTTGCTTATAAGAGCCACTTTTCCCAAAATAACTGTCTTGTCTTTTGCGATTCCGCTTATAAGAGCCCTTTTTCAATTTCCCCGACTGGGCTCTTATAAGCGGAGTTGACAGTATCTTAGAAAATACCTCTTGAAGGTACCTAGTAGTGATGGGTATGAGTATATTTTCTAAAATATCGTATTTCGATATCATTCGCTTGAACAGCAGATAATGTTACATTAGGCTGTCCGATATCGATAAATGCGTAACGAGAGGTGTAAGTCTATCAAACTTACGATCGTTAAGAAAATAACGGAACTAATCAGAGTTAACCCATTAATGACGTCACTAGTCTTCTGTTCCCCTGCTGCTCCCATTAGCAGCCATTGTGTTTTTGCTGCTTCGAAGCTCACTCTCCAGCTCCAAGTCACTTTTCGAAGCATTAAAACAAATTAAGAAATTATATTGTACATGGTGATTCAGAAAGGTACGTCAAGAATGAAATGTCATGTACAGTTTGTAGCGGGGAACAAAATTTTTCCTATAAACATGGGTCCGGAAATGCATCCTCACAGAGCTAATGCAACTGGTACGAGGTAGGAATGACATTACAGTAGGTGTTCAAAATACTGACCCTGAGCCTTGATGCAGGTGTTTAATCTGCGGACGAGATTCTCGCAAATTCCTGTTGGTAAATCACAGTCTGGAAAATGCTGTGGGTAAATCCTTTCCGCTTCAGTAGCATTGCCCTGTGCCTCGCCATAGACGAGATGCATGTCCGCCAGCTCCGCATTAGTCAAGCGATCCATTGTACGACAATGGAGTTACATGTTTCATTTCCTCTCTTTTAAAGGAGAGAACATGAACAATTTACATGGTAAGAATCTAATTTACATGGACCCTACTAGACCCTACCATTGCCGTTCGGGTAACGCACATCCATTCCTACCTCGTATAAGTTGCATTATCTCTGTAAGTATGCATTTCCAGACCCATGTTTATAGGAAAAATAGTTCCCTGCTAGAAACTGTACATAGTATTTCATTCTTCACCTACCTTTCTGAATTACCCTGTATAATAAATAATTAACCATGAGCGGGAACGAAAAAAAGATTTTGTTTCACCAAGCACAAAACCAACATTGTGATTTCCCAGTTCTTTGCTGGAGTAGATCGAAACTCGAAAGCAAGGCAACGCCTTTTCCTTTACCCACAATTCTAAGTGTAAACATACCGAGTAGCCTCTCTGCGCAACAACCTTTTTTCATGTGCAATATTAACATTAGATTTGACGATTTTTTAATCAATATTCTGTGAATATTGAAACCGTATTGGACAGGCTTCCGCCCCGAGTGGGGCTGAATGCCACGGATATAGAAGTTCAGTCGATACACGATAGTGAATATGAAGACATTTCCTCACCACAGTTAGGAAAATTTCTGTTCCTTATAAAGATGCCAGATTCTGTAAAGTTATTCTCTACTTTAAAACGTATAAGCTACCTACTGAATTTAAACTAGGACATCAAATTTATCGGTGGAATCATACATTCCACAACCCTTATAATGCGGGAATTGCCACTCTCTAAATCATCACAGTAGCAAATGCACACAGTCGATGACATGCTCACGATTCATTTAAGAGAATCTTGCCAAGCAACCACTGCGAAGTATGCAAATTGTGGGGCAGCTCATTCCTCCTATTATAGAGGATGTAATAAATACTTAGAAGAGCTTAAGATTAAGGAAAAGATGAGAACCATGTACATTTCTAGGACTGCGGCCAAAACCATGTTAGTAAATGAAGAAATCTCCAAAAAAAAAGACAAAACACTTCTTATGCTCAAGTACTTTCTAATGTATCAACAAACAACAATACATTATCTACTAAGTTGGCTAATCCCACAGAGAATCAGAACAATATAGAGAGTTCTCACAATATATACCAAAGCGTACGTCCAAAAAAGAGTAGGAAAACTAATGAAAGCGAAGCCTCTAACATCAGCATCCTACAAAGAAGAGACTATATCCCTGTTTCTCAAAGAAAGGCTTTGCATGTACCAGATCATGAAACATCAGAAACGTCTACCAACCTGATCCATATACTAAGGTTGTTTTTGTCCACAATAAAGATTCTAATACATAATGGTAGTAATCAAAAACACAATATGGCAAAAATGGTTACTGACACATTGTTAAACGATCTTCCCATAACCCTAGGCCAACTTAATATATTAAATGCTACTCAAATACAGGACTTATTAAGCTGGTGGGATAGCTCTCCCACTCTTTCATTTGTCCCGGATAATGTTCCTACAGAAGATAACTCATTGGAATGTTAGGGGAGTAAGGAACATCCAATTTCGACTTCGATCAGGTCATGCTCCCTTTAAACTCTTCTTATATAAAATTGGAGTGGAAAAAGATTATAAATGTCTGTGCGGCGAAACTGAAACCTTAGATCTTTTTAGAGTTCCGCAGTGTAAACGATTACAGTTATTTATATCGAGGAACTCTAGAACGGCTATTATTGCACTGCTCTCTATTGTCAATTCATAGATATTCTCTTTTTACTGAGCTATGCAAAATAGAAGCGTAGCTTTATCCATCATTTTCATACTTTGTTGGCTCAGAATAACTTTAGCATTATAGTCCAAACATCGATAATAAATATTGTGAGTCATTTTTTGATTAATGGTGATTTATTAAAAACTATCCACTATCCAATACTAAGGTGGAAAAATTAATAGACATTTAATGACTGAATCCGTAAAGGATGTGTGTAATACTCCATCATTGTTTACCGTTTATCTCAAGCTAAGAATCCTGGTGTCTAAGAAGGATTCAAAAGGCAAGAAGAAGAAGAAGAAGAAGAACATTATATTTCCACGATACAAATGTAATGAGCAGCCTAACATATCGGAAAAGAGTGTGGCGCAAACAGCCTATTATCGCAAAAACTCCTATATTTATCACGATATACCGATAGTTGGAAAATTTGGCTAAATACAGGCTAAATTTTATCTTAATTTGTTAGATAATTTGTTTTTATCTTTTATCTTTATCTAGATTGTATTAAATTATGTTATCTATTATCTTATCTAGATAAATATTTAATTCTCATCTTTATCTTAATCTAGATATCGTTTTTATTTTATCTTGCCCAACACTGGTAATTGAGATCGCAGTGCCTATTCCTCAACTAAATCATATTGTATAGAACATTCTTTTGTACAGAATTTTTGTATTTTATAAATAAATATCGCAATTTTTAAACCAAAATAAAAGTCTTTTAACGAGCCACATTTACTCTAAGTTTTGGGGTTCTTTCTTTTAAAGTACCCCCCATTAAATTCTATTTATTTTGCTTCCCCCTCTGAACATAATTCATAAACATATATCCATTTTAAAGAAAAAACAAATTTTTTAATATTTAACTTTTCATTTCTTCTTATGTTCAGGTTTTGATGTCTTTGCTTCTTGCCCATTTTGGGCGCTATAATAAAATAACATAAAATAATCGTTTTAACAAATAATTTCGAAGTTGTAGAATATTTACAGTTAGGCTTGTCGAATACAATGTGCTGGATGGTATTCTTCAAAAAAACATTTGAAACACAAATGTGTGCGACACCAAGAATATTGGATGAATGCAGGACTTTTTCAGTTGCAGTTTTCCTTTTTCATGCATTCCGGAAAAGAAATTTGATTTACATTCAAAAAATTTTCTTTTGTAGGCTTCAATTTGGCAGCATACCAGGCATATCCGATATAAATACAATCAAATGTTACATACATTGCAAGAAATTATATTTTTACAAAGAAATCTGTACACTATAATTACTGTAACATATTCGAATATATTGGAGCCTGTAATTGGAGCGTTATAAAATTAAAACAAAAAAAAAGTCAACGCGTGGACTCGAACCCACGATCTCGTGATTCGTACGCTCGAACGTTAACTACTTGACTGCTCACCGTTGTGATAATACATCTACAGTTGTCGAGATGCAGTTTACACCAGTAATATAAGACAGACTTTAAAAGGGATTTTCTCGGAAATAGGGCCAAGTTGGGGGCTGCGCACTTGGTTTTACAAAAAGGGCATATCAGACTACCATCCTTCCAAAGGGCATCAGAAAACTCGATTGTTCGTTGGGGCCCTCTCCTTGTTAGTGGCGGGATTTTTATTTCTGTTGATATCTCGGTTTCATTCAAATTCGAACCCATGTTCATATGAACTTTTTTGCTTAAAATCATCCATACTACCTCCTCTAAAAGTTTGTCATAGGGATTCAGACTCACCCTATATACAGGGTGTTTATGAATTCCATTTCCAGAATTAGAGAGATGGTAGGGAAGGTAGCTAACAACTATTGCGAATACCATTTTTCCCACAAAAACATTGGCTTGCATAAAAAGGTGTAAAGATACCGCCAACCCTTGTGAATGCTGCACTGCACGGCACCCACAGAGCTGCATGCAAAGCAGGAAATTAGCAACGAAAGCACTAATTGGTGAATCATGACATGCAAGTCTGGATAATGTATTTGTACAAATGCAGAAATGGTTATTACAATGTTGTTGCAACTATTCGAAGTGGCGACCGTGGGCTGTGATGCAGGACGTGCATCTCCGTTGCATGTTCTGTCGCACTCTCTCAAACACTACTGGTCTTTGCTGAACCTTTCTGCAGGTGTCAAAGATTCTTGCTCTCATCTCTTAAACACTAGCTACTGGAGTAACATAAACCAGGCTTTTCAAATGACCCCATGAGAAAAAGTCCAGCAGCAGTAAATCCGGTAATCTCGGTGGCCAGTTAATGGGGCCACCTCTACCTATTCAATGTTGAGTGAAAGTTTGATCGAGAAACTCACGCATGGCCCGGGTAAAATGTGCTGGTGCTCCATCGTGCTGCAACCACATCTGCCGTATGACTTCCAAAGACATCTTCCACCCGTCCAGGCAGGATATCTTGAAGAAACGTGAGGTAATGCTCTCCATTTAGGTTTGGAGGTACTACATGCGGTCCGATAATCTGGTCATGTAGAATTCCAGCCTAAATGTTGACATGAAAGCGTTCCTGATGGCTGGAGATGTGTGTGGCATGACGGTTATGTTCTTCCCAACTATGGCTGTTGTAATATTTGAAACATGCCCTCCTTGGTGAATCCTGCTTCATCCAAAAATAACACAAGTGTGCCAAATGCAGGATTATTAGTAACACTTTGAAGATACCATTCAGAAAATTCCACGTGTGGTACATGGTCTCCACGTCTCAAAGTCTGAACTTGTGCACTGTTTGTGATAAAGATGTTGTCAGTGCTCATGTAGAATATTCCATACAGTCGTGAGATTGATGCCTATATCATGTGCAACTGCACGGGTGCTTGTGGATGGGTTAACTGCAAATCTTTGCAGCAAATCCTCTTCAACATTTCCTATTGGCACTTTGCAAGGACAACTAGCGTCATGCCTACTGGGTAGAAATTGTCATGTTTTCCATAAGCGCTAGTCAGTCGCCACAAATGTTACATGACAAGGATGCGTCTACGAGGGAACCTCTCGCGGTGGAGCCTTGCAGCTTCTCGTGCATACAACAGATACATGTCTGCCATCTTTCCATACGTGAACTCATTCATGTTGAGATCTCTGCAGGTTTGGTTTTCTGCTTGTATGTACTTCATGGACTCTGTCAGGTCACCCTCGATGAGGAATGTGATCACCCATGCGCTCTGATTCACCAATTAGTGCTTTTATTGCTAATTTCCTGCTTTGCATGCAGCTCTGCAGGTGCCGTGCAGTGCAGCATTCACAGGGGTTGGTGCAGTGCAGCATTCACAGCATTCACTGCTAGCCGTGCAGTGCAGCATTCATCTTTATACCTTTTTAACTCGTTTACAACATTTTTGTGGGAAAAATGGTATTCGGCATAGTTGTTAATTTTGACCTTCCCTACCACCTCTCCAAGTCTGCCACTGGAATTCATAAACACCCTGTATTTAGTTTACAGAAAAGTAAGTACTTTTAATGTAATTCTGCTAAATAACACGGTTTTCTAACTATTAACCCTGAAAGCCGGCTTCCAGGATGGCGTCGATGCCATTCATACAAAATCAAATGTCAAAAAATCATTTCAGGAAAGGTAATTTCGGGAATGTTCTCGGACTATGACGGGCATTATCGAAATGATGACTGTGTTCTCGAAATGCTGCCTATATTCTCTAAAGAGCTAAGGTGTTAGATTTAGCTATATTAAGCCAATTTTTGTTTTTTGTTTCCGGGCATCAATATACACTACTTTGCCAAAAATCATGGGATACCACCAATTTAATAGAAACACTTAGAAAAGTGCATGTGTTAATAGCTAGTTGATCCACCTCTTGCTACTATCACATCCTCTATTCTGTCGGGCATACTGTCCACTAGTTTTTGATAAGTTTCTACAGGGATTTTTCGCCGTTCTGCCAAAAGTGCCTTCGATAGTTCAGTCACAGATTTCGGGCGTTCCACTCCAGCCGCTATTGACGCTCCAACATGTCCCTAGGAAGTTCGATGGGGGTTTGAGATCGGGGCTCTGTGCAAGCCAGTCAAGTTCTCTCACCCCCTTTTCATCTAACCATCTGTCTACACCCTTACTTTGTGGCAACTGTTCGGGAAAACTCAGATTTTTTATGTAAAAATAGATATAATTTAAGTTTCTATTTTTTCTATTCTTTAAGTTTTTTTTACTGTTTTGCAGACAGTGATTGTTGAGTATATATTGTTTTAATAAATGTTAATTAAAAAATCTCCACGTGATTATCACTGTCTGCAGCTAAGTTGTCCCTTGCAAATAATTTTCGTGAGCACGAGGATTTGTGTCCCACTATTGTTGATGTTCCTTCCGTGGTTACTGTTTTTTTTATTTCAGACAGACCACTTCCAGCTTCTGGCTTGACCAGTCGTCCCTCCTTCTGGTCCTCCACTTCATTCCTAACCTGCAGCATGGCGTTCAACTTCCATTTATCATTTTCATTCCAATGCTCTGAAAATTACTCCTACCCTGCCGTTCGATGTTTAGTTTCTTATTGAATGTTTTCACTTTCTCGCGGCAGCCATGGTTCTTTATCGAGCAGCATTGTTTTGCGGGTTACCCCATAAGGTAATAATGAAATTTCTTTTAATGCTATTTCAACAATAACGCGCATACGAGACGCCATGCTGCACAATTTTATTTTTTATTCCCCATTAATAATTGATTATCATTTCGCACTCTTTCTTTAGACATTAAATGGGAATTTGAAATTTCTTTTCCTTATTCTTTATAAGGAATTGGTCTGTCTCAATTCTTTTTTATATTTAAAGTTAATTCGCTCAATGTAGCGATTAATATTTCTCGTTACAGTGTTTGCTGTATTTAATGTACATTTAAGTATTTCTTTATTTTCATTCCGAGAAATATTTTTTTCTTTTGTAATTGAGATCGCAATGCCTATTCCTCATTTAAATCATATTGTATAGAACATTCTTTTGTATAGAATATTTTGATATTTTATAAATAAATATTGCATTTTTTAAACCAAAATAAAAGTCTTTTAACGAGCCACGTTCATT
>JAHWFO010081734.1:109757-143136 GCA_023313115.1 Rhysida immarginata | reverse complement strand
ATTATTATTATTATTATTATTATTATTATTATTATTATTATTATTATTGCAATTCTCCGACAGAGGTTCCTGCATTTATTCTTAAAGGCCTTCGTGATGTCATAATTATTCCTCTTAGGCACATCTTTAATTTGTGTCTAAAAGCTGGCCACTATTCTAAAATATGGAAGAGTGGGATTGTGGTTCCTGTCTTTAAGGGTGGTTCTGCCAAACGGACCGACATTGCTAGCTATAGGCCGATCTCTATCCTCCTATCCAATGCCAAAGTCTTTGACAACATCATTCATAAATATCTTCTACAACATGTCCTTCCTCATGTTCCTGCGTGTCAACATGGTTTCATTCCCCGACGTTCCATTGTGAGTAATCTTGTATCTCTCACCACTCATGCTCATGATGCTCTTGACCATTGCCAGCAACTTGACGTGGTCTACTTTGATAGTCGAAAGGCGTTCGACTCTGTCAGTCATGAGTTACTAATTAAAAAATTCCGTGCGTATGGGATTGTTGATGGACTCCTTCGGATAATGCGTTCTTTCCTGTTGGATCGACAGTGTGTTGTATCTATACGACATCATTCATCATTGCCCTATAGGCCTCTCTGTGGTGTTCCACAGGGTTCTATCCTAGGGCCTTTATTATTTGTTATCTTCACTGCTGACCTACCCGAGGTGATAAGAAACACCCATATATTGATGTATGCAGATGATGTGAAACTTTTTGCTAACATTAAAAATAGTCTTGATGCTCACCTGCTTCAGCAGGACATTTATAGCTTATGTCGTTGGTGTGAGCAGAATGATCTTGCAATTAATGCAACCAAATGCTCTGTTCTTACTGTGACAAAAAAGACCAATTTTATTGAGTTCTCCTATTCTGTTCGTGGAAACGTGCAAGTTGCCAAACCCTGTGTCCGTGATCTTGGCGTAATCATTGATAGCTCACTTTCCTATAATTCCCATGTTGACTCTGTTCGTCTGAAGGCTTACAGAGCTCTTGGTACCATTCTGTGCAATGGAGCTGATTTTCGGTGCCCTTCCACATATGTTCAGCTATATCAGAGTCTAGTTTTACCCATTTTGTCCTACTGTTCTGTTTTATGGAATGGGGGTTCAAATCTGCAGTCTTGTAAACCTGACAGGGTGCAAATTGTATTCCTCCGGTTTCTGTAGCAGAAATTCCCGAATTTTGATATACCTTCAGATCTGTGTGCACTCTCAGACATTAGAATGAAGGCTGATTTTGCCTTTCTAAAGAATGTTTTAGTTGGGAAGGTGGATGCTCCGAACCTTCTCAAGTCCATTTTTATTCGAGTACCATCCCATACTACGAGGAAGCCCGTGATGAAGCTTTGGTCCCCTATTAAATTCAGAGATAAATTTCGTCTGGACACAATGTTCAGAATTCAAAAACTATACAATGAGAATTGAGATGTCATTGATTTATTTAATTAATTTGCCTCATCATGTTACTATCCTGTGTTTGTGGTTATGGTTGTATTTATTGATTTATCATTATTGAATTCGTGCTTGTCCTTTTGTATTTTTTGTATTACAGTATTATTATTATTTTTTTCTGTTGTTGTTTTGTAATTACTCCGTAATGTTAATTTTACTTATTTAATATTTCTTTTTATTTATTTATTTTTTTTTTTTAATCTTGTAATTCTCATTCTTTTTGCTCGATATTGTAGTTCCGTGTTGGCTTGATTAGCTGTGTGAACACAATAAATGAATTAAATTATTAGTTATATATACGCTTTGTTATGTTTACATTCTTGTATCTTTTATCGGATGCAAAAATTATTGTTACGCTACTTGTTAACACCAACTCAGTTCAGCTTGACGATCAAGAGCTTGTTAAAGTTGGTGCTTCTTTTGTTAACTCAATGAACAATGACACAATCTTGGCTGCTGACATCAATAATCTCCAAGCTTGCTGGCAGCACGTCAAATCCTCATTCACTTTTCAGGCTCTTTCTGAACGACAGATCTTGGAACATGCCAGAGGTCTGTCGGCTTCTAGAGCCTGTACCGTATATAATATACCTGATTTCTTTTTTAATGGTTGCTTAGCTGGTTTTATTGTTCCTCTTTCACATTTTTTTTCCAGGTATCCATCTGCCTGGAAAAAGGTGCTAATACATCCAATTCCAAAAGTCGGGTTCATCCGGCCAGAAGTCTTTTAAACCTATTACTATTATATTATATCCAGCGAAGCTACTTGAGTCACTGGTTTTCGATCAACTTTCATGTTACATTGAGCCGTATCTGCCCGATACACAACATGGATTTAGGGTTAACTAATATCAGAATGAATAAAAAGACCACTATTCCACAAGAATTTCTTTAATTGATGGATACGTATTTCGGCAGCACTGCTGTCTTCTTCAGCATCCAACTATCGACCACGACCAGTAGAGTAAAGACGGCTCTACTGATAATGAAAGGATACATCCTTTCACTTATATAAGGAGATCAGCCAATGAGAGAATAGCACTATTCTAACTCAATGGGCCTTCTTATACAGTGGCCAATAGTAAACGGACAAGTACAGAGTGACCACCAACTGGATAGAACCAGTTGATACAGTGAGTAACAACAGCAAAACATTACAATTACAGCTTGATTACAAAATTTCGGATATAAGAGCTTAAAGTTAAACCTGATTGCAAAATTTCTGTTATAAGAGCTTAAGGTTAAACATTATTACGAAATCATAGACAATAGCGAAAAAAACTGTTTTAAACTAAGGAAACTAAATCACAATAAGAATTGAATTTTATAATAAATAACAAGTAACGTTAGAATTTCCTTCGGTGGTTCAGGAGGGTCTAGGCACTATTGGTAGCATCTTCTTGGTTTTGGAAATTTTATTAGGTTTGCGATAGGCATCAGGTGGGCTACGTTGAGCGGTCCGGCGTCGCTGTTGAGGAGTACTTCTGGTGTTTCTTTGCTGATGGCGTAACTTTCTAGGAAGTTAAGCAGTTGTGGGTTGCCTGTGCTGTGGAAGATCGAAAATCTGTCTCTGTTGTAGTCGTGTCCGCTATCTAGAATGTGGTTTGAGAATCTAGAGATTCCTGTTCTCCCTTTCTTTATGTAGTTGAGGTGTTCTTTTATCCTTGTGTCTATGGCTCTGCGTGATTGACCATAGTAAACAGCATCACACATGCCACATTGCAGTCGGTATACTCCTGGACTTTCTTCTGCCGGTATGGTGTCTTTTGGGTTCCCTAGTCTTCTTCTTAGGGTGTTCTGGCTTCTGTAGACAGGTTCTAATCCAAACCTCCGAGCTATTTTAGCTAATCCTATATTTAATCTTTTGTTGTAGGGTAGTATTAGTCGTCCTTTGTGTTCCTTAGATCTTTCTAGTGTCGTGGTGTTTTTGATGTGTATCTTTCTTCTTACTTTGCGGTTGATGTTGTCAATCATTTCTGGTGGGTATCCGTTAATTTCTGCAAACTTCTTTATATTCTGGATCTCTTCCTTAGTGCTGTTGTGCTCCATAGGGATGGAGTGTGCTCTGTGGATCATGTGCGTGAATGCTGCTATTTTGTGTGCCTGGCAGTGGTTGGAGTCCTTTGTAATGTAGTTGGGGACGAAATTCTTCTTCCTGTGGATGCCAAAAATCAGTTTCTGTTCTCTTCTGGTGATTGTTAAGTCGAGAAACGCTATTTTGGCTTCCTTTTCCCGTTCTGCGGTGAATTTGATGTTCTGACACATTTTGTTCAACTTCTCTTGTAGTATGGGAATAGCTTCCCCTGGTGCTATGGCGAAGATGTCATCTACATAGCGGTACCATATTCTTGGGTATTGTTGGAATTCCAAACTTGCTTTATTTTCCAGGCTCCTCACATACAAGTTGGCAATGAATGGGCTTATACAGTTACCCATTGGTGTGCCGTCTGTCATTTTGTACCAATTGCCGTTGAATAGAAAAATATTGTTGTATACTATAAGTTTAACTATATGGATAACTTCTTTAATTAAGCCTAGGTTCCATTCATTCTCACACATTGTTTCTGCTAAGGTGTCAATGGCTTTGGCGAGAGGTATACTGGGGTATAGTGCTACTATGTCGAAGGATACTAGTTCTTCATTTTCTTCTAGGGTTATGTCTGTCAGTTTTTGGCATAGTTCTTGGGAGTTTTGGATGTTATAATCTTGGCCCATTAGTTTTAGATTAGATAAGTATTCTTTGAGGATGTGTTTAGAGAGGCGGTCTGTAGGTGAGTCGATATTATTGACTATAGGTCGCCACTGGTTCCCTGGTTTATGTGTTTTGGGCAGGCAGTATAGGCGTGGTGGTTTTGGGTTAGTGGGCATTAGGTCTTTTCCTTTAAGGTCCTTACATGCTAGGGGGCATCTTTTGATGCATTCTTTGGTGTCATCTATGAGTTTCTTAAGGGGATTCGATTCTAACTTCAGATAGGGGCCATGGTCTATCATTTCTTGGACTTCTCTGTAGTATGCTTCTTTTTCCACTACTACTAAATGGTTCGACTTGTCGTCTCTAAGGTAAAATACATTTTTATCACGTAATTGTTTCAAGATTCTTGCCTGTTTCTTGTTTTCCTCTCTTTTTATCGGTGTTTTGGCATTCTTCGTGAGTTGCAATTGTAGTTGGGTTCTCAATTCTATGTTCTGGGTGGGGTCAAGATTCCCATGCCACTTCAGAGTTGTGGATATAGAGTCCATCAGATCTCTGTTATCGTTTTGGAAGGCGAATTTCAAGCCCTTTTCTAATATTGCTAGTTCTTCTTGGCTGAACATCACATTCGACTTGTTGATGACTACTTTGGGTTCCGTGTTGTAGTCTCTTATTGCTAGTTGGGGACGTTTCTCAGTCGTGCTTCTTAACCTCAACAGTTTTTGGTTCAGGCCTTTGTATTTTAGCCTAATTTTGTGTGTATTGACCATCAAAATTTTACTATATACACAGTCAAACTCAGGTGGGCCAATGTGATCAGTAAGAAACATATGAAGATGGTAAAGATTAACCTCTAGGTTGCCTAGTTTTGTGTACAGAGATCTAATCGAGTGGTTTAAGTATGAGCGTTTCATGTTCAGTACTACTTTTGTCGGTGCTTTGCATTTCACATTGTTTATGAATTTTGGAAATATGTTTGCCTTCTTACATTTGGAGAGAAACCAAATGTCTGCTTTAACTGACTTCACTAAAAAATTAAGTTTAAAAAACATGTTACTCACAGTTGTCACGTTGAGCTTGTCTAGACGGCACATCGTTGTGGGAACTTGAATATCAACAGGAGATAATTACGCCAGAATCTGTGGATAACTTCGAATATCAGAATGAATAAAAAGACCACTATTCCACAAGAATTTCTTTAATTGATGGATACGTATTTCGGCAGCACTGCTGTCTTCTTCAGCATCCAACTATCGACCACGACCAGTAGAGTAAAGACGGCTCTACTGATAATGAAAGGATACATCCTTTCACTTATATAAGGAGATCAGCCAAAGCTTGTTAAAGTTGCAAAATTATAACAGAAGCTCTTATATCCGAAATTTTGTAATCAAGCTGAAATTGTAATGTTTTGCTGTTGTTACTCACTGTATCAACTGGTTCTATCCAGTTGGTGGTCACTCTGTACTTGTCCGTTTACTATTGGCCACTGTATAAGAAGGCCCATTGAGTTAGAATAGTGCTATTCTCTCATTGGCTGATTCTCCTTATATAAGTGAAAGGATGTATCCTTTCATTATCAGTAGAGCCGTCTTTACTCTACTGGTCGTGGTCGAAAGTTGGATGCTGAAGAAGACAGCAGTGCTGCCGAAATACGTATCCATCAATTAAAGAAATTCTTGTGGAATAGTGGTCTTTTTATTCATTCTGATATTCGAAGTTATCCACAGATTCTGGCGTAATTATCTCCTGTTGTTAGGGTTAACTGTTTACTCATTATCTTACTTGTAAATTGGATGAGAGGGTTCAGGTCGACACCCTATTCCTTGACTTCTCGAAAGCATTCAATAAGGTGAATATCTCTTCGTTGATCAAGAACCTAGGGTTTATAGGTTTTCGAATGTTTCCCTTTGTTGGTACCGGTCTATGTTAAGCGAGCGGAGTTTTAAGCTACGTTTCGTAGTTCAACCCAATCTGGTTTTTCTTATTAAGAGTGGTGTTCCCAGAGCTCACCGCTTGGTCCCTTATTGTTCAATATTTTTGTAGCGGATGTGCCAACAGTGTTGAGGGATCACAGTGTTGAAGTTCTCCTGTATGCTGACGACGTCAAGCTCTTTCACGAAGTGAAAGGATGGAGAGACTGTTTTAATCTTCAGACCCCTCTGTCTTTGGTCCATAAATGGACTCATGCCAACAGTTAGGATCTGAATGCGGTAAAATCGTTTGTCGTCTCATTTAGTCGTGGTAAAGCTCTTTTTAAGTACGATTATCATGTTCTTAATAGTAACCTCACTAGGACCAACTTTTTTAAAGACTTAGGAGTCATCTTGTCAAATAATCTTTCATTCAGTAAGCATCTGAATGCCTTATACACCATAAGATCACAAATATCCGGACACATGCACATTTGCGCTCTAGCCACGATTTCATGGAAATCAATAGGGCGTTGCACATCCCTTTGCCCGAATCACAGCTTCCACCCTTCGGGGAAGACTTTCCACCAAATGTTGGTAGGTACTTTCTGGAATGTTCCTCCATTCCTCCCGAAGAGCGAGAATCAGTTCAGGTACAGAAGTTGGCCGATGTGATCTGGCCCGCAAGCGTCTTTCCAAATCATCCCACAGATTCTCTATAGGATTGAGGTTGGGACTTTGTGCCGGCCAACCCATTCCTTTGACCCCTGAGTCTGCAAACCACTGCTGTACACGCCTCGCTTTGTGGCACGGAGCATTGTCGTGTTGGTAGAAAAATGGCCCGTTTCCGAAAAATTGCCACAACGTTAGAAGTGCACAGTTGTCCAAAACATTCAGATAACGGTCGGAGTTCATGATTCCTTGCACAGGAACGAGCTGGCCCAGTCCGTACCATGAAAATGAGCCCCACACCATGACTCCTCCTCCTCTGAACTTGACTGTGGGCTCTGTGCACTCAGGTAAGAGGCGTTCTCCAGGTATGCGCCAAACCCAAACTCGTCCATCGGATTGCCAGAGTGTGTAGCGAGATTCGTCTGTCCACATTACACGTTTCCATTGGTCCATTGTCCAGTTTCTGTGGGCTTTGCACCACTCCAGACGTCGCTTGGCGTTGACCCTGCTGATGTGGGGCTTGTGGGCAGCAGCACGGCCATGGAATCCCATCGTGTGCAGTTCCCGACGAATTGTCATGGTACTGGCATCATTTGCAGAGGCGTTTCGAAACTCTGTGGCAATTTTTTCCGCCGAGGACTTCCGGTTGCTGCGGGAGACACGACAAAGCACTCGACGGTCTCTGTCCGTTAGTTTCTTGGGTCTACCGGTTCGTTGTTGAACTGTTGTTGATCCCCGGGTCTTCCGTTTCATAATGACATCGCCTACTGTTGACTTGGGTATCAGAAGAAGGCTGGAAATGTCACGCACGGACTTGCCGCATAGGTGACATCCAACGATGGTTCCACGTTGGTACTCACTGAGCTCTGCCGAACGACCCATTCTTGCCAATGTCGAAGCAGAGTTGTGTCTGAAGGTGTGGGAAGCTATTTAAATGATGTGCAAGTCATTATCATGTGACATTGGGCCAATCGATGATCTGTGAGGGGTGTCTGGATATTTTTGATCATATAGTGTATTTGGATATATCCCGCCGCCTAGATCTGATCAAAAGGGCCTTGTGTTTCTTTTCAGATTTGAAGACTGTTTACATTTTATTCAAGTTATTCGTTATTCCTAGAATTATTTACCGCGGTTGGATTTGGTTCGGAGGCAATTATCAAATCCTTAATAAAATCCAGCGTAAATGTGCTAGCCTCAATTCCTTTGTAAATAAATGGGGAATTAATTTTAATTTAAGACATGATGGTCTGATAGAGTTTAATGTTAATCTTATTATCAATATTTTTTTATTTAATGTTTAATTAGCATTTTTTTCACAAGATTTCTGTACCGTCCTTATACCCTGATTTTAATTTTACTTCTTTTTGTAAGATGTGTAGGGTGTTTGTTTTAAAGCCCTCTGCTACTTGGAAATTGTTTCTTTCTTGGATAAATCCTGTCAGTAAGTTGGTCCAAAATTATTTGGATCATTTTAATGACATAGATCTCTCCCTTGCAGAGGATCTGCATTTGAATTTATTTTCTTAAGTTTATTTACTTTTCTTTCCTTCTGTTTTCTTTTCTTTTCTAACTCTTATTTCTATTTACATGATTTTCAATAACCCTGCTTTGGACTTTTGAAGGGTATTAAATTGTTCATAACAATTGTGCGACGCTGATCTGCAATGCGTTGTTCATTGACTGTGATGTAAGGATATGTCTCTTTGAAATTGTTATATAAGCGTTGTCTGTAAGCTGTAGTGTCAGTTTCCAATTTAGTGGCTGCGTAGTAGGCTGCATGATAAAATGGTTTATGTCATTGGTCCATTTCATGCGTTGGCGTGGCTTGCCTGTCTTAGTGGTCGAAGGCAAAGAAGCTCTTGAAACACTAGGGGTAGGTTGTGGCATTGCAGTAGCCGAACAGGGGTTAGTGCTGCTTTCGCCACCAGTGCCCCTGGGAGATTGTGGCATATTTTTCGAATGTGAGCCTCTGCCTAACCCACGAGCGCAGACTTTGGCAACCCGGGTGACATCCGAGCCGGTATCGGATAACGCACTAGCACTAATCATAGTGATCACCAATAAATGGATGGTCCTGTTAGCCATCTCCATCATCAGCAGGCCCTTGGCCGATGTAATCAGCTCATCAGCCCTACTGGGTCATCTGGACCCTCAAGATCAATCTAAGATGTAACCAGGGCCATCTCTCTAAGATGTTGCCCCACTCGCACGACGCGGACGTAGGACCACACGAGGGTTATTATTGTTGTTATTATTATTACTAGTTATTTCTCAATTGATTTATTTTTTATTTTGTAATTCAATATAAAAAATTGATTGATGCTTCTTTGACTATTCAATTGGCGTGATTATCTGACAATGTCTCTGAGCACTTTTTAATTGATTTAATCAAGTTTGTTTATTTAAGTTTTACATTTTTATAAGACTTTCTTATTTTTTATTTTTTTTATTTTTATTTCAAAATTTTTGATGTTCTTCCTAATTAGGCTTATAGCTTGCCTCTCTTCTTTTTCCCAATATTTACTATCACTGTCCTTTGTTCCTTATTAACTTTTTTTCTTTTTTGTTTTTTTGCCTTTGAGCTCGCGCTTATTTTTTTCGAATTTTAGTTTTTACGGTATATTGTTTTTGTTTTGCCCCCATAATTCATAATTCTCTTAATTCATAATGCCTAATTTTTCATACTCCATGACACTAGATGCTCTTTAAGATATATTAAATTTTATGCGCTTTGTGATAATAGGCTATCGATGTTCAAAAGGCATGCGGCAGTTTGGGGCAAATCGGGACCGAACTCCAAATAATAACTCAGGTTATGTAAAGCCTAGATTAGTGAAATTTGGAGGAATAAGAGGGTAAATAAGACTGTGTATACCGTTAAAATTTGATCGAATTCCAACAAGAAGTTTCCGAGTTATGCAGTGAAAATTGTAACAAGTGCTGGTTAGTACTCAAAAGTAAACGTGTTATGATGTTGAATGATTAACTCGAAAACGTCTTGTTGGAATTCAATCAAACATTAACGGTATATAGAGTCTTATGTACCCTGTTATTCCTCCAAATTTCATTAATCTAGGCTTTACAGAACCTGAGTTATTAACTTGTTGATTTTGGTGGCGGCATTTTTATTTCTGTTCATAGGCCTATCCCAGTTGGCGTTCAAATTCGAACCCATGTTTACCTTGACGTATATACTAGGCGCATTCGGCGGCACTCAGATCTGAACTGCTTTTCTGAGCGTCTGAGTGACTGTTGCCGAACGCGCTTTTATCTCAGAAAGAAATGGCTTTACCGACTTTACAAATATTGAGAAGAAACGGCGGTTTTACTAATTTTAGTGTACATTAAATAAAAATCTGCATCAAATGAACAACTCAGCATGATTAATATTCGATCGCGAGAAGAGTATACCATAAGGCCAGGGAGGAAAGGCTACACTGGGCATCGCCATGATTTGGCTCTCGTAGCTTTTTTGATAGCTTCGCATCGCAGTGAGCGCCGCCATATTCTATCTGAGCACTCAGAAAAAGAAAAGCTTGCTGAGCGTCTGAGCTCAGAATCTGACAGATTCGTTGCGTGCTGAACACGTTTTCTTCTCAGGCGGAAGTACCAAAGTGCTCGCCGAACGCTGCTCTCTCAGATCTGAGCGCCGCCGAATGCGCCTAATACCCCCTTAAATTGTTTTACACACGATTTGAATCACCGTATATAATCTTTAAAATTACAATGCGTAACAGATACAAAAAAATTATTTGAAGTATTTTGTTTTATAAACCGTTTTTCGATCATGGTTTCAATTTTGTATCGATCATCTTTCAGTAAGCCTAACTTATTTTTATTATTATCATCACCGGACCCCAGAGCATTTGCTTTTAACAATATAAAGTAGATGGAAAATTGAGGAAAAAGACGTGAAATACTGCACTGTATATTGTTTATAATTGTACAATGTGCTGTTAAGGTCTGTTAAATTTCATATGCTAGTGCTTGACAATAATATCGATGGTAGCTCATGTATCGATGTTCAAAAAGTTTCGAAATCGAATTTTTTTAGTCTTCTTGAATCTTCGATGTTCCATTTTAAATACTGTTTAGATTACTGTATGTATTGCAATGAGAGAACGCGTAAAGATGCACTGGTTTCGTTTGAAGCCCCTTCCCCTCTCATACTTTCTCCAATATGGCCGCCACAGCCTTTTAGACGTTCTCATTATGCAGTGAAAGGGTTAATAAATGAAATCTAAACTGATTAATAAACAAAATTATTGCTTAGTTTTTTTGTAAACACAACTTATAAGAGTTTTCATCAACTCTGCGGGTATTTAGGGTTGCACAAACATTTACTTGCATTGTTGGCCATGAGATATATATTGTTGGTCCGTACAGAGTTTTTGTGAAGTGCGTGTTGACACCATTGTTGATACCTGTTGTTGCACAAACTTTGCCTTGCATTGTTAGTCATGAGATATTTCACATTAATATGCCTTGCCATAACCATAAATATCGAGTTTTTATCAATAATTATTATTTTTTCGAAATCTGAGGTAGACGGAGTATGCAAAATTTCATCAAGATCGGAATAAAATTGTAGATTTGTATAGGAAACAAACCCACAAACATCCTTCTTTTTATATATATAGATTTTTATAATAAAACGTCCCATCTATTTATATTTACAAACCAAAACCTGAAATGTTTAAAGATATTTGTATTGTGCTAATCCATGTCCTTGACATATGTTTTCATTTTCATTTATTAAAATGTTGTCAGAATTCAACCATTTATTGTAAAGCATCCATTAATTTCATTAAGAAATACAATACTATGACCAATTCATTATCCGACTTATGTTTATATTTGCGGCATAAGACCGTGTGATGGAACGTCAAATTATTCCAAATTTTTATTCAGTAAATTAAACATTTTTTAAAAGACAAGATAAAAACTTCAGTAAAGTTTCGGATAACTCGATAAAAATGATCTAAAAATTATTAAAAAAATTATAAAAATTAAGGCTTCATTTAGAGTTTATGTCTTTTTTTTTTTATGTTTTTACCACATCTTTTATCTGTATCTGTGCTTTACTCTGGGGCGATGATGGGCAAACTACGGCCCGCGGGCCGCTTGCGGTTTCTTTTCGGCTCGCTACCAGATTCCATGCGGCCCGCAAGATTATTTAGAAATATGCGCAAGAGAGACCAGAAATAGGATAATTTGAAATTATTTTTAGGGAAACGGTGCACTTTATATAAAAAATCTTAGAAAAGGTTAAAAGTCTTTAATAAAAAAGTTTCCCCATCACTGCTCTGGGGGTTTTGTACTTGGATTCTTTTTTCCTCCCTTGAATGTATTCTTACAAGACTGGGGGGAGGGGGGTTGTCCTACCCTCGTTTACAGTCCCCCATTTAAAATCTGCCTATTCCTAAATATTTTTTATTAAACTTGATGAAAATTTTTTAAAAGTGCAATTTTTTTTTTTCAAAATTGAAACAAAATTAAATTTTGTGAATTATAATTCGAATAAGTTGCTACAGCATTATTCAGTTAAAGGTCAAGTGACATGGATTTTGACTTATTGATTTTATGGTGGTATATTGAAGAAGACAACGAGAAAAAATATGTGTATAGTAATTAATAACCATTTCCTTAATTTATTATTTTATTTTATTAAATAGGAGGACTTTTGCAAGGGAGTGGCGTAACATTTTACTTCGGTAATCTCCGTAAATTTTTTGGGACTGACGTCATGAATACTTTGGGGCGATCGGTAAAACGTAAATGTGTTTAAAATTGGAAGTCAATATCTCGTTTCCCTCATCACTTTCATGCAAACAATTGAAATAATTTAAGTAAACTGAGGCCTCAAATATAACATCCATGAATTTATTCTAAATTTGAAGATGTAATTTAAAATTTTAAATACTGAAAAAAAAATTATCTATCGTATATTTATAATGCAACAGCAGCAAAGGCACGTTCAGTTTTCAAATACATCGGTTTATTTCCTAAGATTAATTTGTTGGAATTATCACATTAAAAAAAAGGCAGAAATACCTCATTTAAATTGAATTTGCGAAAGCGGCAAAATATTAAAATCTGTATCTTTCCCAATCATCGGCAAAAATGTACGTATTTTTCCTCACTTAAAATTGCCTAAGATGATGCAGCAAGCAAGAGGACAAAAATACGGTGTTCAAACTATCTACACATTCCATTTAATAATTTAAATGCACAGTTTTAATTTCATTTCGTATGAACAGAATAATAAATCTAGTAGGCCCCATATATAATAAAAGTTGAAGAAAAATAATTATTCGGGGGGGGGGGGGCCCCTGACTGGAAATCGTTTGACGTTGAATATCTTTACATAAAATCTCTAACATTTTTTTTGTAAAAAAAATGAAAACCTCTTGCTAAAAAAGTGAAAACCCCTAATCCACAAGGAGGTATAAAATTGACAAAAATTAATATCAAAACTGTAAATGTTTTTATCGGTGCTTCGTCAGAGCCCATTTCTGCGATGGTGGATTTCTTGCTAGCGGTTATCAACTCTAACGCACACATGAACCCCATTATTGTTTACAGTGTATTTTATTTTATTCATATATATCTAAAAGTTCTGTATGATAAGTGATAAGAATTTTTATATACTTTATTTTTCTTTACTTGAAATTAGTTTGGGTAAGAGTGTTTTAGCGGTGTACGATCAACCTAAGTGAAGGCCTTTTTAAGCGCGCTTCATTTAATCGACTGAATATCATAATTAAAAATATAGAATTTATTGACTGAAATTCCATTTTTATGCGAACTTCTGCAAATATTGTGATTAATATTTTCAAGTTTATGAAAAAAGGTTTGGTAAAATTCTATTCCTTTGACTTCGAAGCTGTCCTTAGATACACTTCATTTTCGAATTGCAGCACATAAAAACCTTTGTCAAATGGTATGGTTCTATCCGTTGTCAAATGGTATGGTTCTATCCGTTGTCAAATGGTATGATTCTATCCGTTTGGAATTATTTTTTAAAAGAGACGCTCTTTCCCGATATCGTTACAATCAATTCAAATGGAATGAAGAAAAATGATAAAAAAATTATTCAGTTCCGCTCTTCATAAACCCCTGGCTCAGCTGACTTCTCTATATAGATTATCCTTCATCTATTTCAGTCTCATTGAGCAGAATTTTGAAAAGAAGACCAAAAAAGATTCTTTCGTATGCTGTTTTTGATCAAATAATAAAAATTAATTCCGTATATACTCGCGTATAAGACGACCCGTGCATAGGCCGACCCCCTGTTTTTGAGCCAAAAAGTTGAAAAACGCCTTGACCCGCGCATAAGCCGAGGCAAAAAAGGAAAAAAAAAAAAATGCAACGTTTGAGAGAAAAAAAAATTTATTACAAAAACAATAAATTTATATAAGAACATCATTATGTGGGGAAACCTTCAAAAGTAGAATCTTCTTCATCAGACTCTCCAAAAAGTTGATAAAAATTTTCGTATTCTTCGCTTTGCGATAATAGGCTATCGATGTTCAAAAGGCATGCGGCAGTTTGGGGCAAATGACCGAACTCCAAATAATAACTCAGGTTCTGTAAAGCCTAGATTAATGAAATTTGGAGGGATAACAGGGTACATAAGACTGTGTATACCGTTAAAATTTGGAAAGAGTAGGGATTATAATACTGTTCTTACTAACGAAGTGAGTGGTGGCTTTACAGTATAAAAGGTGGACAAAAGAATTATCGACTAGTTTCGCCATTTATTCCCGGCTTCTTCAGGATACACAACAAGTGTGACAAATTCACTCTACCTGGAGTTTACTGTCTGAGCTGTGCCATTTGTGATAAATATTACATTGGTCTCTCTACGCATAGCTTTAATGTACGTTTCAGAGAACACGTCGCATCCTACAATAGACATGATAACCGTTCGCACTACGCAAACCATCTCGCATGTACTGGACACCCCCTCAGAGCACAAGATGAGGTGATGTCCGTCATACATGTTTGCAATAATCCCTCAAAAACTGCCATCCTAGAGGCCATAGAAATTTACAAAGCCAAGAAATCCAACCCCGATCAACTGCTCAACTGCCAGACCGACTTCGACGTTTGTGCAGTCCTCAATCCTTTGGCAGATCTCTTATAGCCTTTTGTACTTTGAATTTTATATATGTTACCGGTTTGGTCATTCTTTTACCGGTTTTAATGTTATTATTTGTATAAATATTTTATTTTATTGTAATTTTTGTAATTTTTTGTATTTTCTTCTTTTCACTTGTATCCATTGTCCCTTTGATAACCGGATATAGTCTCTCTTTTCGGTCCGCGAATGTCGCGACCCCCCCTCTCTCCTTTTTTTTGTACTTTGTATTTTTACCCCCATTGGCCTTCTCCTTTTATTCCTTATTGGTCAATTTTTTATTTCTTTCTTTCCACGCTCATTGCTTATTCTGTACCAAATTTTCTGTATATAAAGGCCTGCGAGCCTCTTGTTGTGTATCCTGAAGAAGCCGGGAATAAATGGCGAAACTAGTCGATAATTCTTTTGTCCACCTTTTAAACTGTAAAGCCACCACTCACTTCGTTAAAATTTGATCGAATTCCAACGAGAAGTTTCCGAGTTACGCAGTGAAAATTGTAACAAGTGCTGGTTAGTACTCAAAAGTAAACGTGTTATGATGTTGAATGATTAACTCGAAAACTTCTTGTTGGAATTCAATCAAATTCTAACGGTATATAGAGTCTTATGTACCCTGTTATTCCTCCAAATTTCATTAATCCAGGCTTTACCGAACCTGAGTTATTAACTTGTTGATCTTGGTGGCGGCATTTTTATTTCTGTTCATAGGCCTATCCCAGTTGGCGTTCGAATTCGAACCCATGTTTACCTTGACATCTATAATACCCCCTTAAATTGTTTTATACACGATTTGAATGACCCTATATAATCTTTAAAATTACAATGCGTAACAGATACAAAAAAATTATTTGAAGTATTTTATTTTATAAACCATTTTTCGATCATCTTTCAGTAGGCCTAACGTATTTTTATTATTATCACCGGACCCCAGAGCATTTGCTTTTAACAATGGAAAATTGAGGAAAAAGACGTGAAATACTGCACTGTATATTGTTTATAATTGTACAATGTGCTGTTAAGGTCTATTAAATTTCATATGCTAGTGTTTGGCGATAGTATCTTTGTTAGCTCATGTATCGATGTTCAAAACGTTTCGAAATCGAATTTTTTAGTCTTCTTGAATCTTCGATGCTTCGATGTTCTATTTTGAATACTGTTCAGATTAATGTATTTACTGTATGTATTGCAATGAGAGAACACGTAAAGATGTGCTGGTTTCCTTTGAAGCTCCTCCCCCTCTCATACTTTCTCCAATATGGCCGCCACAGCCTTTTAGAGATTCCCATTATGCTGCAAAGAGAGAGAATACTTTTATCTTATCAGCAATTTGTTTATGCAGTGAAAGGGTTAATAAATAAAATTATTGCTTAGTTTTTTGCAAACTCCACTTATAAGAGTTTTCATCAATTCTGACCCGCGCATAGGCCGAATGTGGTTTTTAGGGGTCATTTTTTGGAAAACGGGTTTAAGTTGTAATTTTAATTGTTATTTTTATCAGATTACATACTTTATCCTCATCCATTCCTGCTTATACTATGCATGGTAGGCATCGTACTAAGTATTCATGACGTTGAGGGTACATGCAGCGCCAACTATCAGCCGCCATAGCTGATATTCGGCAATCTTCGGAAATTGACATTAAAAATCCAATTTTCACATATTTAAGCGTTAATTTTAGGGAGACAAATTATTGCATAAAATATATTAAGACAAACTGCATCTAATGACACCATAAAATCAACAAGTGAAAATTCCAAGTCACTTGACCTTTAATGAAAATAAAAAAATGTTTATTATTATAGTCCAAAAATTTTTTATTCCGACTCTTTATCTAACATGATAAAGTTTGTAAATGATGAAGTTATAGCACAAACGAATGTGTATAAATCCAATGGCATTTTTCGAAATCTCTCAAATTTGTCTTCCTTCCTACATGGAGTTAACTTATATACTATAAATTTTATGTAATTAAAACAAGGAATGGAATTTAATGAAGAAATCACCACAAAAAGGCACAATAGAATAGGGGCCATCCATATATTACGTCAAACAAATTTCATGATTTTTAGACCCCTCCCCTGTCCTTGTCACAGATGGTCACATTAGTGTCACCCCCACCCCTCCCTGGTGCGACATCACATATTTAGCAATTTTAAATTTAGAAATTATTAAATTAAAACAGCACTCCCAAAATTATTGATATACTTCTATTTAAAACCTTTTTTCATAAAATTAATAATAAATCAAACATTTTAGAAAATTTACAAAACATAACCAGTCAAATGAACGATCAAAATTTAATCATCTTGTGGCCATGGACTTTGAACCCATTCCTTTATACAGGGTGACCCAAATTTATCCAGTATAATTGTTTATGAACATTGTATGGTTCAAATGGAACGAAAAATGTCCCATAAACATTACATCTTGTTTTGATTGTGTGTGAGATATCAACGTCTGAACGATCCTGTCTCCCTTAGAACTTGGTGTACCCAGAGACAAATGAAGAAAGAGACTAGCAGTGACCTCCCCTCTAGTGGTGCCTTCGCGCCACCATGACGGGATTGGCAAGAAACGCTGATCGCCGGAGGCAATGCATGTGAATCAATCGCAAACAATTATTTTTTATAATATCTACCCAAGATATCTGGATGAATTTATTAAGGGACCACCAGAAAAACTTGCTCTATTAAACAAAAAATAATCATCCAAATCGGCCCATCCGATAAAAAGTTATTTGGTGATAAATAAAGTTATTCTTAAACATAAATTTAAAAAAAAAAAGTTTAAATGGAAAGGGAGGACGAGTTATATTAAACAATCAACTAGGAAAATTCTCCTTTATAAATTATAATTTGAAAGTTAATAAAATAAAATATACAGTTCACTAATTATAATCCAAATTATTGTTGATTAGTACGAGATGTACAAATTATAATTCCCCCTTCTAATATCTAACTGGACGAAATTCTCATACATATTGGTCAAATCGTTTTTTTAAAAAAGATCCAATACTTCAGTTCACAATATTTGGATTAATAAACTGATTATTTTATTGAACTGAGAATTATTTCTTCCTTTTCGTTTTTTGTTAAAAAAAACAAAAACAAAAACAATTTAAGTACCTTTTCAAAAATATTTTAGGTTACCAGGTTTTCTTTTAATTTAAAAATTTAAAATCAATTAGTCAATATTTGATAAATTATGCTAGGTTTGTTTATTGATAGCAATTAAACTTTTAAATATCCTTCCAGTTTAAATGTCCTGCCTTTACAAATATTCCATTATTATCAGATTAACAAAAATTAAAATTGCATTTTTTTTTATTTTCTTAAAACAATTTAGTGACGCAGCTTTTAAATTTTTTATACATGTAGTATAAACATCTGATATTTCAGTAAACATAGGTATAAGCGTTTTTATTGTGATGAATACATTAAAAAAAAAACTGTCACGCAAGAAATAAGCACCAAGCTCTTACACCCGTGTATAATAGCCATTTCAAAGTTAAACAAAAAAAAAAAATAGAAAACGAAACATTTGCGCTGTAGATTTCCAAAGGATGACATTCTTCGTAAAAAGTGGATACATCTTTTATTTCGGCAACAAAATTATACAGCATTTTTTATTAAACATTAAATTAATGACAAATTGATTGGCATTAAATTTACCAGGTTAAAATTGAGTGCAAGGCACAAAACATTAATTCATATTAAAATCTTGTCAAAATATTGTGATTCGGCAGGATTCGTTTCTAGGTCTGTAATTAAATCTATAATGTGCCTTTAATGTAAAGAAGCGTTGAAAGAGCAATTTCAGAGCTACCACAGCCTTAATTTCATTGAGGAAAAAAAATAAGGAGGCCTTATCATACCATCGAAAGATGTAGTATACCTGTGTAAAATTTCAGAAAAAAATCATTAGGAGTGAATTTTATAATCTAGGAGAGCAAAGAGTATTAAATTGTATATGCCTATCAAAATTCTAGCAAAAACATTACATTTTATAACCAAAAACAAAATTAATATTTTCACTAATTTAACTCACCATTCATTTGAAATGAGTCCTTCTGACGATCATGTGCTTCGACTTATTAGACTTATTGTCATCACATACTGTAATATTCGATATCACCATGAAACCAAGCGACTGACAGAAAAAATAAATGGAGAAAATATACGCAATGTCTTATCACGACTTATTATATTTAAAAATCAATAAAGAATAAATCAATTTAAATTTTTTGTGTAACTGAAGCTATTTTCGAAACTCCATTGGTAATACTGTATCAAATTTACTTTTTATTTAGCAATACAAATGAAAATATTTATTAGGTATTAAGACTGATTAAGTTATAAGATCAACTTTTTTAATAATAACAATCAGTTAAGACTGAAAAAATAAATTCATTCTTCCTCTAGATTCATTTACTTTAACCATGGATGAAGAAATAACTTTGCTTCTTCAGTTTTCTTCATCTATGCTTTCACTTGTCTCTGGCTAAGCCTCCATTATTACAATAACGATAGGAGTTGCGAGTTGTACGTGCTCTTTTAAAACTTCGTAAGGCATTGAATCAGCTATTGAAAGTCATTAAAAGTACAGTATACGTTATCATTAGTTAATGCAATAAAGTTTTTTTAAAAAAAATCAGAAAACAGGTTACGCTTACTAATACCTCTTGAAGTCATCTACAAAAACAGCTGAAATAACATTGAGAACATACGCCACCTTAGGTTTCTGCCATTCTCTTAATGGCGATCGCTGCACTTCCGGTGGCACCAGTAGTGCTCAGCAAAATGAATAGGGCACTGTCAGTCTCATACTTTCATTTGTCTCTGGGTGTACCCTCGAAAACACCTCCCGATGTGAATGGCACCTGTGAAGAAATGCATCCGCGTACAACCTGCTCGCTTCTGCAGCGTCACCAACGGCAAGCCCATAGTAAAAATGCATGTTCGCATATTCTTCATTTGTGAAAACAAATGGCATAATGAACTTCGACGTTGTGTTGCACTGTATGAGCAACTGCTAAAATCAACCGCCAAGTCAATAAAATACCTTTCACACATGTTACAAGTACGATGATTCCTCTTCCTGTTTGGCATATGCAAAACAGGAAGAGTACATTTAAGAATAAATAGATAAACCAACTTTTTTCCTAGGAAAAGACTCTAAATAAAAGAAAACAGACAAACGTCGATATTTCTCACATGATCGAAACTAGATGTACGAGGGCGTTTAAACAATATAAATCTCGTAATGTTTATAGGACATTTTTTGTTCGTAAACAATTATGCTGGATAAGTTTGGGTCACACTGTATTATGAGGGCGGTCTGATAATAAAAGGTACATGTCAAATTATAAAGAAACAAATGTCATGTATACTAGAAAGGTTTGTTTATTTTTCAACAGAGTCGCCGTGAACATTTAGGCATTTGTCCCAGCACTTCACCAGTTTAAACATTCCTTCACGGTACGTTTCTTGTCCCAAATTAACGAGATATTGTCGAACTTCAGCTAGCAATGCTTCGACAATATGGCACCCCCTCTTCAGTCCGGACCTCGCCCCATCCGATTTCCACCTTTTCGGTCCTCTAAAGAATTTTTTATCGGGCAAACGATTCCCTACCAAGAAGCATTGCAAGCTGAAGTTCTACAATATCGCGTTAATTTGGGACAACGTACTGTGAAAGAATGTTTAAACTGGTGAAGCTCTGGGACAAATGCTTAAATGTTCACGGTGACTACGTTGAAAAATAAACAAACCTTTGTAGTAAACATGACATTTGTGTCGACATTTGTTTCTTTAAATATGTCCTGGAGAATTTGACCTGTACCTTTATTAGTGGACCGCCCTCGTATTTATGACTGGCATATTAGTTTCTTCATTCTTGATTTGGATAATGTTAGGAACATTCGACGTGTCAACTTCTTCATCCAAACATATAGCATCGTCATCGTTTATTAAACAAAGAACTCCCTGGCACGTCCCAAAGGCGGCCGATGCGCTGACCTAAAAGTAAAGCGAGCGTAAACTCGCGCAGCCGCCACATGCTAAAAAGTATTACAAACAAATTTAAACCTTATAATACGAGGATGAATCAAAAAGTAAGATACACTCAGCACCATCTGTCGTCGAAGAGCACCGACATTATTCGCTGTTTCTAAGGATGTTGCCTGTATGTCTTTAATTGCACCGTGTTCACGCGTTTACTGCGTACATAAGAGTATTGTTGTCATGGCGCAGCAACTGGTTATACACTCAAAGTTGGAGATTCGCAGAACAATCCGTTTTTTGTGGGCAAAGGCTTAAATTGCACTGAAATCCTAAGAAAATTTGCACTGTCTACAGGGATAATGCGATTTCTCGTCTTGCAATTGTGAATGTTAATGATATGACTGATTGCATTCATACGTTACTTACTCATTGTATTAAGCAAGCTGGTGCTTACTTCAAAATACAGAAGTCAGATCACATCAAATCATGGTGGTCCGACCAGCTAAAAATATCTTGGTCACTAAAAAATTACACGTATGCCTTATCAAAGAGAATCCATGTGATCTTACTCATGATAATTGGAAGAAAGCTTCTCGTGCCTTTAAAAATCGGGTCCGTCTTAATAAATGAAAACTATATAAGCAAAGTGATGGACCTTAATTAAAGGCGTTGTGACTAAAAAATCAAAGAACTTGAAACCTACACAATATAGCGCCTATTTATTGTGGTGTAATAATCTTAATAATAATATTACCTCTAGCACCATAATCTTTGCAGTTAAAACAATATCATCTAAATTTTCTAAATTCACCACTGTTTCTGTCGCAGACATTAAAAGTACTATTATCAGACTTAAATCCTCATCGGCAATACCTAATGACTTAATTACAGGCAATCAATTGAAAATTCCATCAGCCTCGCTTTATACCACTTTGTGTAATTTAGCAAATCAAATAATTGACACCTCAATATATTCAGATGCTTGGAATATATATATTACCCCAATTCTTAAAAGGAAGGGTCTACCTGAAGATTATAAATCCTTTAGACCCATTATAGCTTTTCACCCTCTGACGAAGGTTATTGAAAATGCTATTTTCACTCAATTGAGGAATTATATTCTGCCTTTGTTAAATACACATCAGTACGGTAATGGTAGAAATAAAGTTCTAATTCTTTGTTAACGCACATTTATCTAAAAATTGTTGAAGCCTTAGATGATAAAAAAATTGTTAATTCTCGTGACAACAGATGTATCCTAAGCCTTCGATACGGTACCTCGTAAGCAGTTGTTCATATATTATGGGAATATGCAGCAATGTCTTAGCTCTATGCCATTCATATTTCAAGCATCGCTATTTTTGTTTCGTAGATCAGCATAATCATTTAAATGTAGTTAAGTATTCATCATATAATGGTGTTATACAAGGCTCCGGGTTTTCTACCCCTTTTTATTCGATCTTCTCCCATTGATGACAATTTTATATATCTTCAAAGTGAACATGAATCATTAAATGCTGATATGGAGAAATTAGAGATGGATATCGCCAAAATTCATGAATGGTATCAGGATCATCAAATGACCTTAAATAAAGACAAAACTGATATTATTACCTTTGACACAACTTTAAAAGACAGTTCCATTTGCATTATTGGTATCCATTTTAATTCCTCCTTGTCCTTTGAGTCTCATATACATTATTTAATTTCTAAACTTACAAAGAAATATTTCTTATTTTATCGCCTAAGTAAATTACTTAATACTAAAGAGTTAGTAACAATATTGCAATCACATGTCTATGCAGTACTTCAATATGGGATCTGTTTATGGTCAACTGCATTTAAATTTAATTTCAATACTTTGAAAACAGGTTAAGCGATGCATATGTATTGCCTTTAGATTAAGTATGCATCAATCTATTTCAGAATATTGCCATTGAGTTGGACTTCTTCTGTTTGGTGCTTTTATTGCTTATTGTAAACTGAAGACCATTGCCAATGCTCTGGTAATAATGATGATTCTTGCCATTTTATTATTAATTATTTTTAAAGCTCTATTGAATATCGTACATCACAATGCTTTGTTCTTATTTTATCTAGACTCACTAATTTTAAGGCAAGATTCCCATATAATACATTTGGTATGCGGAATCAATTACCCTTCTATGTTCGTTCCCATATTTATACTTGTTCTCGTCTTAAATGTACTTTAAATTGTTCACATTTTAATTCAATCTTAAAGAAATACATTTTAAGTAACTATATTAAGTATAAGAGTGTTTAGTCTCAAATTCTTATACTTTGCACGATTAATCCTTTATTGTTCGTTGTAGTTAATTTATTCTTTAGTCATCATTTTTTTGTCTCTTCACCCTTATTTGTTCTATATATAACGCTAACTGCATTATTGTATTACTGGTTTTTACTCCCTCGGAGTGCGGTTAAAAAGAAAAAAAGAAAAAAAAAAGTGGTGCCAGCAGTTCGAAAATGGGCGCTCAGATTTGACGGTGGAATACCGCGCAGGAAGACCATCCACATCCAACACTCCCGAGCACATTGCCCGCGTTAATGAGATGATTCTGATTAATCGACAAATCAAAATTAAAGAAATCACTAGAAAGCTTTGCGTTTCTTATGGGAGGGTACTGACATGGTTAAGAAACGCTGGAGCGGATTTTTACCACAGTGGCAAGGACAAGTTAATTTGACGTTCAGACAAGTGTTCACAATTGTTGGGTGATTATATAGAAAAGTGAAATAAATGGTGCACGTTTTCTCAGAATGTGTGCATGGGATCTTAACTTAGGTCTGTTTTTACTGTTTCAGAGTGTAATTTACATTTTGATTCACCCTCGTATATCCCTTCCTGTTATATTTCTGTAATCTTCTCTTCTAGCTGGAGAGTCTTTGAAAATACGATGGCATTTTAAAGAATCTGATTTCCAAATCATTTCTAGATTTCTAATGTAAAAGCAGTTAAAACTCTCATGAGAAAAAACAAAACATTTGTTATTGGGTCTAGTCCACTTTGGGATTCTCCCTCGTATTATTATATTGATAGAGTTGGTAATATTTTAAAGTGTTTTGTTAGTGTTGAAGTTTTAGTGTTGTAGTGTTTAGGGGGGACGAGTCATAAGATTTATACATGTGACGTCACGAAGCTTATGACTCTCCCCCCCCCCCCTTGTCATACGATGTCACACTCTGTTGACCCCCTCCCTTCCCCTTAATTTGTGACGTAATTTATGGATGGACCCATAGCATATTTAAAAGCCATTGAATAATCAGGAAGGGTGGAGATTCGAATGCTGTGACTCTCCACTCACCCCACCAAAGGTTTTATTTTCTTTATTTCTATTTCCCCCAACATTTTAATCGCAGATACTATCTTTCCCACCTTAGGGAAAACTCGACCACTCTTATTAGAAATTATGGGGTCCCGCAGGGGTCGATTCTTTCTCCCCTGCTTTTTAATTTATTTTTGAACGATCTACCTGCTATTTTTATGACTCTTAAACCAATTTTATATGCAGATGATATTTCCTTATTGTTATCTGATGATAATATTTCGCTCTTGCTCTCAGCTCTTAACATTGCGCTCGAGAAATTAAGACAATGGAGTAGTATAAACTTATTATTTGTTAATATTGATAAGACTAAGGTAATGTTTTTCCATCAGCGGAATAAGCGCAATATACCTCAGTCACCACCAATATTCTATGGACTCTCTATTATCTCCACTACTACAATTTTTACATATTTGGGTTTAACCCTATTACCTGATTTGTCCTGGGATGCCCATATTGACAATCTGTTGACTAAACTTAATAAAAAACAGGGCATTATTTCCCGACTTCATTATCTTCCTACTAATATTTTTATTTTATTGTACTATTCTTGGATTCATTCTGGCCTATGTTATGGTGTAATGTTTTGGGGTTCTACTTCCTCCACTAATCTTGTTAGAATTCTAAAGTTACAAAAATGGTTTCTTCGGACCCTTTTGCACCTCCCCCGTTCATTTTCCGTATCCCACTATTTCGCTTCCTTACGTATACTTACAATATATCAAATTTATTTTCTGTCTCTCTGTTCTTTTATTTATAAAACCTCCAACTCTATACTATTGTTATCAATTCCTATAAGGATTAATCATAATCTTGATATTCATAATTATAGTACACGTATTGCAAATGAGATACGACCTCCCACTTCCCTCTGAGTTTCCGCAACCGATGCGTTTCACACATCGGTTTAAAATACTGGGCTCTTCTACCTTCGGAAATCCGTGAGCTTACCTCCTACCCTCAGTTCCGGAAAATACTACGCAATTTCTGCTTTAGTCATATACCACTAAAATCGAAGGTTATCTGCTAGTACACTGTGTTATTGCTTAGGGACGCCTAATTTGAAATTTTTCTTATAAATACTTTTGCTCGTGGATGAGACCCTTGTATTTAATTACAATCTCTTTGATTACTTTTTAGTCTTTCCAGCTATTGGTTCTTATGATTATTTTAATAATTTACTAGTTATTTTATATACCTATGATTGATAACTGATTTTTTATGGTTTAATTTTACGTCCAATCTGATTTGTTTAAGTTTGTTAAAGTTTTTTTGCAATTTTTGTTTTGTTTTTATTTATTGTTTTACTAACTACTTTGTTAACTTATTATTTACTTTGTGCCCACTTGGCCTAACTTCTCGGTTTTTTTCATACTGGCCTTGTTGGACACTATTATCAATTTTTGTAACTTCTTCTAGCTCATTATTATTATTATTTATTTAAATAAATATTGTAAATTTATTGTATTGTAAAAATTACAGATAATTTCATTACAGTTTGCGATTGTTGTGTGTCACGTAATCTTTGTTGCCATTTTACTAATTTAGTTGTTGGTTAACGTTTATCCACGGTCTCCAGATATTCATATATTTCTACCAACTAATTTGTACTTGTATTTTGTTATATTGTCGCACCCGCTGGGACCTAACTCGTCGGTCTGTCCATATTGGTCCCAGCTGGGCGTATTTGTAATTTAACCTGATTAAATTTTCGTCACTGAGTCTCTCTATTAACTTAGCTGAAAGAATTTTATTTTTCATATTTTGCTTTGTAATTTCAAATTTTAGGATTTTTGTTTAAAACTTCGTTGAAAATATAAATTAAAACATTTTCTTGAATTGAGAGTGATTGTCTGAGGCATTTTGGGTGGCAGTTGTCCTAGCTGGCAATTGTCCTAGGTGACAATTATCCTATGTGGCAGTTGTCCTAGGTGGCAATTGTCCGGATGGCCGTTGTTCAAGGGGAAATTGTCCAGATACCATAATAAACATATTAAAATATCTTGTTGACATTGAGGCATTTTTAAGCCCATTTTCCATTTAGCGACTCTTTAGCATTTGTTAGGCGTCTGTGGCTTTTGGTGTATTTTTGAAAAATGCACTTGCTTTTCAATTAGCGACTTTCACGCATCTGCGTCTGTCTGCATTTGTTATTTCAAGATCTGGCATGGCTAGATTTTTACATGTTTTTTTTTTCAGGCATCTTTTCAGATCTAGCCAATCAAGTGCTATGTATTCTGGATAGTGGTCTTTGCCAATTCAGATGGAGAATTATGGCTGCCGCAGCTTGTGTTGGCCGACATGGGTGCTCATGACTTTTCCCTCGTGAAACCCGTGATGAATTACTGTAGTGATATGTAAAGCGGGGTCACAGGTCAGAAACGATTGTGATATGCAAATGAATGCAATCAATTGAGGTATGTGCTCATTCCCAGCTGCAGGTACAAGGTAGGAACAAGCTGCAGTTGCTCAAGTTGAGCAAAATGGGGAAAACAGCAGACCTGTCTTAGTTCCAAAAAGGAGTTATTGTGGGAGCCCGTCTAGCTGGAGCTACAATTTCCAGGACACTACAACTGACCTTTATTTCAAAAGGTCAGGTCTCCAAGGTGTTCAATGCGTGGAAAGGAATCCACAAGAGTTGTCGAAACGGCAGAATTGTGGATCAAAAACAATCAACACAGACAGGGACCGACGTCGTCTGAGGCGGATTGTGCGGCAAAACCGAAGGTCTACTGTGGAGAACTGATGGCAGACTTCAATGAAGGATCATCGCAACCCATCTTCTCCAGAGCAATGCGCCGAGAGTTGAAGCGAATAGGGATGGGAAGTCGCATGCCAGTGAGGAAGCCCCTGGTATCAGCAACAAACCGGAAAGTTCGCCTGCAGTGGTGTAAAGAACTGTGTGACTGGACAGTAGATAACTGGAAAAAGGTGATGTGGTCGGCTGAATCACGTTACACGTTGTTTTGCACCGATGGCCAGCAGAGAATTTGGCGGCAGCCCCATGAAGCAATGGACCCCTCATGTGTTGTGAACACAGTTCAAGCTGCAGGAGGAGGTGCCATGGTATGGGCCGTGTTTTTTTGGTATGGTAATGGTACCCTGATATTCCTTGACAGTCTGCGATTACCTTACCTGCATTGCAACACCTTATAGAGTCCATGCGAAATCGCGTATGTTCTGTAATTACAGCGCCAAAGGAGGGTCAATACCATATTGAATGAAGGTTTCTAATTCATTGGTCGGTATGTATAGTTCTCATGCCAACTTGCATAGAAAATAAATTTTTAACATGCTTGCACATTTAAACTTATCAGCTGGCTGCCATTATTGCTGTGCAGTGCATCATGGTTAGTTTAGTGGATAATGTTTGTTCTTGAGAACTCTTTGTAATTTTGCCGATAAACTAAGCCTAATGCCACAGCTGCAGCCGACTAGGCAGAGCTTGTGACGTAAAAATTTGTTTTTAACTTTGCTTGTTGGCCATTTGTGATGATTTCGTTCGTTGGTTGTCCTGTCATGCTAAGTGCGGGAACCAAATTTCATAATAAAGAGCTAAAATATACCTTAAAATTTGTTGTCTGGACTGAAAAAACCTTAAGTTACAGGGATAATTATGCTATAAAGATTTTGCTATATGGAGATTGAAAAAGCATTAAATCAATAGGATTTTTGCAGGGACCACAGAAAAATTTCGCTATAGAGAGAATTTCGCTATATCGACGTTTGCTGTATGAAGGTTCTACTGTATCCTCTTTTCCATCGCCTTGATAGAGTGACAACTGTTTGCAGTGACTCGGCCAGTCAGATGAGACCAGAGTCTGGATAACACCTGAAAGTCACTACATGGAAAATGACTGTCCTCACGACTTATCTTGTAAGCAATGATTTCAAGAAGCACCAAAAGTCGCCGCACAATACGAGACGCCTAAAAGTCGCTAAATGGAAAATGCGCCTTACTCAAGGCAGTCTTTACTTTTCTTAGTTGAGCTATATTCTACTATAACGCGAATTTTTTTGGCCTAAAAAAGCATCTAAATTTGCTGGGTCGCGTTATACTAGAGGATAAAAATCAGCCCTCCGACGACTGCGGCCGATCGTCGATAATAACAACATCGATAATAACTTCTCCCAAACATTGATAAATAGGCCTACTTACAAACTGCCTCGAACCAAAGCCTACAAGAAAATATTATGTAGTGAAAATATGAAACTGAATAAAGATTACTTGTCTTTTTATTAAGAAAATTGATGTACTGTTGTGTTTTTTTGTCGATGTGCGAGTGAGAAAGCTTTCCCTATCAATGTAGGGCTATACACTTCCAGACTGCCTCGAAGTTGAGGCAGTTGCTTTTGTCAAAGTCGCTTTCTGTGCTGATGACATTCAGATGAATTTGCTGTGTATTATACATTAATTACATTGCATATAATGTCCAGTTCATTATACAATATATTAATTCACTTTTTATTCGAATTACTCGTCGCCAACATCTAACAACATTGATAATGACTTCTCCCAAACATCGAAACTTCTAAGACTTCGAAGACTGGGATACAGATGTCAAATTAACTGAGGAAGATTGGAAAGACCTGTACGAAGACACAGATGAATCAGATTTTGAAGGTTTTTGAATATTAAATATCCAGACTATTTAAAAATAAAGATTTTTTTCTGTATAAGTTCGTACATTTTATTTCTCGCGAGGAGTCAAAAATGGGGGTCGCGTTATACAAGAGGATAGGATTTTTGCCGATTTTTTGGGCCGAAAAAGTGGAGTCGCGTTATACAAGAAGTCGCGTTATACAAGAAGTCGCGTTATAGTAGAATATTTACGGTACCTTGGTTAAAAATTTAAATTTAATTTTGTTTTAATTAATTTTTTCCAGAATTAGGCAAGAATGTAGAAGACAAAATTATTATCTGCCTTGTTGGAAATAAACTAGATCTTTCTTCAAAAAGAGAAATTAGTTATGAAGATGCACGAAAGTATGCCTCTTCAATAGGTGCTTCTTATTTTGAAACGTCTGCTCTAACAAATGAAGGTAATTATTTTATTTTAAGTCATTTTTTTCTATTTTAGTAAATAATCGTCTTATTATTCAAAATTATTTTTTGTTTTTCAAATTCTCCTTGGGGACTATTCATAAACCGTATCATAATCACTTTTTTCACCTTTTTTACCCTCCTCTTCCCCCTCTGTGTGGTCATTGAAGATCATATTTGAACCTCTCCCTAAAAATTACGGTGACAGAAATTAACTACCCCCTGTTAATGAAGGTACGAGGCTGAGTCAAATGAAAACCGGAAAACCGCTGTAGAAAATCAAAAACCGCACCCGTTGAGATCAGATCCGGTACGCATGCGCGTGGACTCTCCTGCCATCAATTGGCGTTGGTCCCGCATCCCCACGTGACCCAGCGGCGCCATGCGGGTGTTTCCAATATGGTGCTCCCTCTGTTGGAATGCACCAAAGCAGAGCAGCGTGGAGTGATCCGTTTCCTACACAGTGCAGGCATGAAACCAATAGAAATTCATCAATGCATGTTGGCACTGTATAGTGCTGCAAGTGTATCGCAGACTAAGGTGTACCGAATGGTATAAGAAATTCAGCAGCGGCACAACAAGTTTGGCGGACGAAAAAGCCGAAAAAGTTCCGCAGCCAGCCATCTGCAGGATAAGTGATGCTGACCTTGTTCTGGGACCACAAAGGTCCCAACGTGGAACATTACATGGATAAGGGCAAGACTGTGACCAGTGCCATCTATATTGAATTGGTGCGTGACATTCTGAAACCTGCTATATACACAAAGCGCCGTGGACTCCTCTCAACAGGCATTCTCATCCAGCATGACAACGCGCGACCGTGGCAACTGTCCGGGTCTTGCGTCTGGAGTGCCTCCCCATCCTCCTTTTTCTCCCGGCCTCACGCCCTCCGATTTCCATATCTTTGGCTCACTAAAGACTCCTCAGGTGGCCACAAGTTCGTGACCGACACGGAGGTGAAACAAGCGGTGCATGAGTGGCTGCACGCGCAGCCAAAAGATTTTTTTCCCCCGAAGTATCCATGCCCTCCCGACTCTGTGGCAGAAATGGTATCAGGTCAATTCGTCGAGCGTCAGTTCATCGGCGTCAATTCATCGAGCGTCATTTCATTGAGAGTGTCAGTTGGTCGCGCGGTTAGTTCGTCGGAGGTCAATTCGTCGAGCGTCATTTCGTTGAGAGTGTCAGTTGGTCGGGCGGTCAATTTGTCGGAGCTCAATTAGTCGAATGTCAATTCGTCTACCGTGTCAGTTGGTCGGGCGGTCAATTAGTCGAATGTCAATTTGTCGAGCGTGTCAGTTGGTCGGGCGGTCAATTAGTCGAATGTCAATTCGTCGACCATGTCAGTTGGTCGGGCGGTCAATTTGTCGGCGGTCAATTAGTCGAATGTCAATTCGTCTACCGTGTCAGTTGGTCGGGTGGTCAATTAGTCGAATGTCAATTCGTCGACCGTGTCAGTTGGTCGGGCGGTCAATTAGTCGAATGTCAATTCGTCGATCGTGTCAGTTGGTCGGGCGGTCAATTTGTCGGAGACAAATTCGTCGGGTGTTTCAGTTGGTCGAGATAATAAATAAATGGTCGAAAAAACTTTCATAAAATTCATTAATGAAAAAAATTTTTGTTACTAATTTATTTACTTGAAAGGTAAACAATAAATATCGTTACTGTTAAAACTCCGTATCTATATACAGCTTTTGTAAGCAATGTGACATAGTAGCCACAATACATCTAATCTTGTTGACGACATATGCCCCAAACTATTTATACCGCTTCAGTATCTTTCATTTTCAGAATGAAATTAATAACTGTATAAAATTTATTATCGGGGAAATTGAGCACATACAGGAAATTATCTTTTTATTAAGTAAAAATTAAATAATAATATAAATAATAAGCTTGCCGAAACATTTAATATCCTGTGGTCGATTTCCTCATTTTAACACAAAATTTCACGTCACCTGTTCGCAGACTGGCATATGCACATATTCATAACAACATAATAAATAAATGGTCGAAAAAAACCTTTTAAGAACATTTATTAACGAAAATCAACAAATGGCGTTACTGTTAAAATGTGTATTTAAATACAGCTTTTGCATGTAATAATCAACAAACGATAATCTGATAATAAAGGAAATAATACGAAAGGCAGAGGGGGTGGGGGTTCAAACTAAGAGGTTGTCGAGGGTAGGATAAAAGCCTCTAACTGCTTATACTGCTTCAGTAGTCTTCATGTTCAGAATATACTTAATAATTATAAAAGTATTACACAAACTGATCACATACAGGGTTCATGAAGCCCTGTGCATGAACCGTCGGAAGACATTGCCAGAATTTTTAAACGGTATAGGCCATGCAATCAGATTGAATTGAAAGTCCTACACTCTCATATTTATGTTATTGTTTAACTTTTACTTAATAAAAATTTAATTTCTTGTATGTGATCAGTTTGTTGTATTTCACATAGTATTTATGTTATTATTTAATTTTTTACACACAAGTATTGTTATTTAACTTTCGCTTATTGTGGTTTCTAACAATTTTTTTTATTATACATTAATTTGAAAAAAAATTATTGCTACAGCATCAATATTTTCGAGAGATGACATAACTTCGATTTTATTATCATTATTCTTCATCTTATTATTATTGATATGGGGATATTGTAACCAACCTCAAAGCATAACGAATAGAATAGTAAGTGTGATTACTTGCGTAGTTTTCTGGCGCATTCGCAAGATGTCACTGCGTGCGTTTTCGACCAGCGAGTTTTGCAGTTTTCAGTACTCGCTTACAAGGAAAAGGATGAAATGTTAACAGTAGTTTTAACAATTAATTTTCAAACACGAGTTCTTTTTTTATTCTTACTGTTATTTACTGTTTCTTAAAGGTAAACTCCACGGAAAAATTCGAAAAGTTTATTTTTTTTTTGCATCCAGGGTAATATAAATCATTCAAAAATATTTTATTAAGAAAAATGCCTCGATAGATTGAACAATTCAAAAATTGGCCCTTTCATCCCCTCAGGAGAACAAGCGGAATAAGTCATTTCTAGCCTAGTTTCGATTCTACATAACGCAAGAGTTTGCTTGCCTTTTTACTATCAGAAAGCCTTTAACTTGTTCTCTGTTTGGATGTGTAAATAAGAAATCCGATAGAAACTTCGTTTCATATATTTATACAATCGGAATCGATTAAGAAGCAGTGGATTACCTTTTGCCAGCGAAGACCTGGTATCCAAATGCGAACAGCATAGTGTGATCAGTTCATTTCGAAGCGTCTTGCTTTTTCTATAATCCTGCAGTTTTAAATTCATTGAAAATTAAAATGAAATTCATTGAAACTCGAATCTGTTCCAACTCTAAAAGGGCCTAATTCTGGTGATCTTTACAACGACCACGATAGTCAGACAAATTTTGCTAACCGCCGAAGGAATGAAGTAGGCCTATCTGCTGTCATAAGGTATGTGTACGAGTAAATATAACAAGTAAATTTTTTAAAATACGAGTAAAAATACTGTTTTAACCGTAACAAACGATATGCAAATTACACTATTAACACATTATAAAAAGCTCATAACTTATAAATAGTGAAACAATTAAATATACGACAGAAACTTAACACGAAACATGAAATTCCCATTTGCAGCCAGCAAAAACATGCTACGAAGTTGGTCAAAATCGACAGCAGTGCTGTTGTTTCGCACATCCGCCGCTCGCCTGATTTTTAGCATTGCTTAATACGAGAGTAATCACACTTATTAAATCTATTCGCTATGCTCAAAGTTTAAGACTTTTCCATCGAGAGTTGATAATTTTTGTTCTTTTTTAAAAAGAAAAAAATTAATCCTCAATTGGATTATATTAATATTGACCAACATTTTTGAATATTGTTTTTTTTTGTTTTTTTTAATTGACATCCTCATTAATATTTTAAACCGACGGATTTAGCTCCCCGATTCCTGAAAATATTGGAATCGGGGCCCCCTCAATCCTACAGAAACTTACAATGTTGTGTTTTAAAAAAAATGAGAACAAATCTTTCTTCTATCGTTCCATCTTTTAAAATTATAAAAGCATAGGATTCTTTTGATATTACTAATTCTATTG
>JAHWFO010081734.1:97835-109657 GCA_023313115.1 Rhysida immarginata | reverse complement strand
CCCCCCCCCTCATTGGAGCATGTCCGTGTGATCGCTTGGATCATTCTCATGTCCTTGTGATACAATATTACCATTACTATTATTGTCATCATTGTTTGGGGAAGCAAACTCTGATCAAGTCCGGAAGCCAATCCCAGAGGCGGACCCAAAAGAGGGCCAAGCCCAAGGGAGTCAAATGCGAGGGAGGGAAAGTTATGCACTCGTGGGAGTATTGATGTTTGGGTGTAGGAATTTCCTTACTATGTGACACGTGTTTAGAAGTGTGGAATAACCCCAGTGGCAGAAAGAATGATTGGAACAATGTGTACTCCGTTAACTCCCCAAAGGCGTTTTATTTCCTGCGCAAGATATTTAGTGATTTTGTCAGTGTATGTCTTTTGTAAATTGTGTGTGTTGGGGATGGAGATATCAATAATGTAAGTCACTTTGTTTTGCTTATCTACTAGTGTAATGTCTGGTCTGTTATGAGGGATAGTTTTGTCAGTGATTATAGCTCTGTCAAAATATAGTTTATGTGTGGTGTTCTCTAAGACAGTGTCAGGGATATATTTATTGTATGAAGTGAGAATGTCCCTTAGCTTGTGTATCTTAGCTAGATGTTGATGTATGATGTTGGCTACCTGGTTATGTCTGTGTAAATAATCTGTCTGCGTGAGTATTTTGCAACTGGATATGACGTGTTGGATGGTTTCCTCTGCGATATGAAATTTCCTGCAAGACCCATCAGTCGAATCTTTGATAATATTTTTTCTGTAGCTTTTAGTGTTAATAAACTGGTCTTGTATGGCAATCATGGTTCCTTCAGTTTCCCCAAAGAGACTCCCTTCACTCAACCAAAAGTTCGACGCTTTTTTGTCGACGTGTGGCTGGTTGAGGTCAGAAGGATGTCTACCGTTTAGTTGCTTTCCGAGCTATGATTGAAGTTTAGCGCATGTTGTAGGAATGGTATGGGCGCTCTGCATGCTGTTAAGATTCAGATGTGTGTATTTTGTATCAGCCATGCAGACTGCTTTGTGTAATGGTGATGTGTGTTGTTTAGAGTAAAAGAATTCTCTGAGTGACTGAGTCTGCTTCTGGTGTAGATCTATTATGTCAATAAGACCTCTGCCTCCCTCTGAACGAGGCAGGGTGAGTCTTTCATTAGCTGCGTATGGATGGTGTTTTCTGTGCTTTGTAAGCAATTTAAGTTGTTTCCTTTCAAGTCCCTCAAGATCTGTGTGTGTCCACTGTATGACTCCAAAGGAGTAGGAGAGTATTGGCGTGGCATAAATATTGATGGCCTTGATTAAATTTCTGGAATTTAAATGCGTTTTAAGTATTGTCTGTAGCCTATGAAGATATTGTTTAGTGAGTGTATTCTTTGTGTGTTTGTGCTTCAAAAGCTTGGCTAACTTAAATCCTAGATATTTGTAAAATTCATCATTTTCCATAGCAGCAATGTGGTCTGGTTCAACTTATGTGATACCCCCTTCCCTGATTACTCCATTTTCAATGTGAATGGTTTTGCATTTGTCCAACCCAAATTGCATGTGTATGTCTTTTGAAAAAGTTTGTGTAATGTCAAGTAATTGGTGCAATTGTGTTTGTGTGGAGGCGTAGATTTTCATGTCGTCCATGTAGAGTAAGTGTGAAAGCGTGTAGTGGCAGCTTTTATTATGTTTAATTGTGTAAGCATAAGTTATGCTGTTCAGTCTGTTTGAAAGTGCATTTAGTGAATGACAAAACCAGAGTGGGCTCAGTGAGTCACCCTGGAAGATGCCCCGGTTTATCTATATTTTGTCAGTCGTGATGGTTTCACTGTTGAGTGTGAGGTGTAGTGTAGTTCTCCAATGCAGCATTATACTTTCTAAAAATGTGATAAGTGTAGGGTTTATTTTAAAATCGTAGTGTATATAAAAGCCATGAGTGTGGGATACTATCAAAGGCCTTTTTGTAATCAATGTAGGCTGCATGGATGTGTCGATGTTTATTGTGAGTTTGCCGTAGGACCACACTGTCTATGAGGAGTTGCTCCTTATAACCCATGTGATTTCTACGGCGTCCGTTTAGTTGCTCAGTGAGAATGTTGTTTGTGTCTATGTGTGTATAAATTTCGTTGTTATTATTATTATTATTGTTTGTGTCTTTTTTTTTTTTTCCCTTGTTGTCGACCATGGCAGATGTGTTTTTTTGAGCTCCATAAGACGACTGGGGCAGTGAATATACACTAAGAGCTTTTTTTGAGCTTTTGTTTCATTACAGTCTAAGTTGCATTTTATCTACCAGTTATACTATTTTCTCATTCTAATTAATTAATAATGCTGAAAGATAAAATAAAAAATGCAAACCTGCAGCCGTGAACCGCCAGCTTTCCCCGATGAACTCGCCCAGCCAGCGACCTTCTGAAGATTCGCTTCTCCCATTAATAGAAAAAGCGATTACAACATATTTCCAGGAGTCATCATCGATTGACAATTTAGTAGGCATTATCTTTGATAAGTTTATTGAAAAACTAGATTCACGTTTTACAGCAATTTCTTCCAAGCTTGAACCCCTCCTGGAAAAAATGGAAGCTACCGCTCAGAAATTAAAGCAGTTCGAAGATCGACTTACAACGCTTGAAAATAATGTAACTAAACTTAACTCAAATCTTTATGTTAACGAATCGTCTCGAATTGATTCCATCATCCGACAATTTGATGATTTCGAACAACACTCAAGACGATCAAATATTCGAATCTTTGGAATTCCGGAAGATCCAATGGAGAATCTGACCGATAAATTTATTACATTAATTAAGACTAACTTGACTATACCCATTACAAAAGATGACATCGGTTCAATACATCGGCCCGGTGAACGTCGATCTGGTTCTAATCGTCCTACTATTGTTCGATTCATTTCCTCAAACATACGTGATCTAATACTTAAAAATAGACGCTATCTCAACAACTCACAGATAATTATCGTAGAAGATCTTACAATCGCCCGATACCAGCTCTTGCGAACAGCCAAATCTCGATTTGGCCCTCGTAATGACTGGAGTTTTGGAGGTCGTATTTTCACCAAAGATTCCCATGGCAAAATTGTCCTTCTAACATCTTCCAAGGACTTAGATAATGTTCACTGATTGTTATAATCATCAAAGTTAATTTAGTTATATTATCTTAATGTCTAGTAGTCACTTTACTTATAAATTTAATTTTGTCATATAATATTTATTACAAATTATTTTAAATTCTAGTTTATTGTCTTTTAATTAATATTTTAATGTTATCCAATTGTCCTCATGGCAAACCATAAGTTTAATTTATTATAGTATTTATTATTTTATCTTTACAATCATGCTACACTATTTACAATTAGATTTTATAATTGTTTTTTTTGTGTCTAATTTTTATCCACTGTAATGATATTTAGACACTTAGAGACGAATTGTATTTTTTTATACATATTTTTTTACATATTCCTTTTTCATATTTATTTTTTTAAGTTTATTTCTCTATTTCTTGCTATTTCTCCTCTGCTCCCTGTCGTTTTGACTTTATTCTCGGTTTATCTTTTTCGTTTGCTGATATAATTTTATAATTTTGTTTTATAATTTGTTTCTCTCTTTTTTCTCTTTTCCTTTCTTTCCTGTCTACCTATTTTATTCATTATTTTAGTTATTAGTGTGCTCTCCAAATTAATCTTCCACTATTATTATTTTTATTACTTTCATTATTTTTTATTACTTTTTTAATATTTTTTTACATCTATTATTATTATTATTGTTATTATTATTATAATCACTATTTTTTCTCTTTTTTTATCTCTTATATTAAGTTACTCTATAAGTCTAGAATATGAGCTTTTTTCTACCATTACCACTTGACTCAGTGAATTCCTCTTTAAAGGAAATTCATTCAGCATATATAAATCAATATTTCTCTATGTTTTACTTAAATATTAGAAGCATTAGATCTAATTTCAATTCTACTCTCGTTGCCCTAGACTGTATTAACATACTGTACATCCCAACATCATCACCTTTACTGAAACCTGGGCCTATTCTGAAAATGATATTCCACCAATTCCAGGTTATAATAATATTTCAATTAATCGTACCAACAAACGAGGAGGCGGAATTTGTCTTTACTTTAAAGAAACATTTAAAGTTAAGATCCTTTCTCATTATTCTTTAGTTACCAATGATTTTGAAATTTTAACCGCAAGTATTAATGATAAATATATAATTATTATGATTTATCATCCTCCCAACAGACACTTACAGATTTTTTGTTCATTTATTACTTCCTTACTGATGGATTTACAATCATCTGGTATGAAATTAATTATGACAGGTGATTTTCATCTTAATTTTAGTAAGCCGTCTCCGTCTTTAAATTTACTTTTGGATCCGATACATCGGTCGGGTTTAACAGCACCTTCTTCTTTCTATTCCCATTTTCCCCCCCAACATTCTACTTATTCAGCTATTGATCTTTGTTTTACCAACTTATCTACAATATTATTCAGTAGTACAATAGATCTCGCAATATCAGACCATTTTCCTCTACTGGCGATATTTGGTAAAAATCCATTCAAAGACCCTATAATTAGTCAACCTTTTCAATCACGACATGTTTCGTTTGCACGTTTAAGTATTTTTGATTCTTTCTTATTAATGACAGACTGGCCTTTATTATTTTGCAAATGCTAAAAATACCAACCATCTCTTTTCTCTTTTTCTAAAGCAATTTTTATTAGGCTATAATCGTTACTTTACATATAAACCCTGCCACAGTACTACTCATCATACTATTATTCACAAACCTTGGATCACACCTTACTTACTGACACTGACAAAGAAGAAAATGAATTATATCGTAAAACGCGACATAGTTCTTCGCCCTCATCAGTACGAACATTCAAAAGGTTTTCTAATTTTGTTAAAAGCGAAATTAACCATTCCAAATGCGAATACTACAAATTTTTATTTATGCGCTTATACTCTAGTAAAAATAAATGGTGCGAATTAAACAAGATAACTAAAACTCCTAATTCATACCACTCCCCTTTTTCACAGTCGACCCCACTCAATCCTTCGACATTAACTGATTTTCTTGCAGCTCTTCTTCCTTCTTCATCCGAATCTCTTTCTTCACCGATAGCCAAAAATAATTACCCTTACTCTTTTCCTAATAATTCTACTTCTTTTTTTGCTACACCTACTACCCCAAATGAAGTTACTAAAATTATTTCTCAAACCAAGTCTTCTCCCATACCTGATCCTCTAGGAATTAGTTCAGATATTATTATTTTTTCTAAACAAGCGTTAGATTTTCCGCTTTCTTATATATTTAATTATTCAATATCTTGTGGTACTTATCCTTCTAATTTAAAATTGGCTAGAATTTATCCTATTCATGAAAAAGGAGACCCTAAGACCTATACTAATTTCCGTCCAATTGCCACACTCCCGGTTTTTGCAAAGATTTTTGAGAAATTATTTTATATTCGGCTGTCCCAATTTATCTTTTCTAATAATCTTATTAACCCATATCAACATGGATTCATTCCTAAGAGAAATGTCGAAACCGCTTGTTTTGAATTAATTGAATTTGCTTCTAACGCAATGGCCAAGAACCATTTCGTTGCGGCGATTTTTGTTGATTACTCTAAAGCATTTGATAACATTATTTGATAGCTATTTCTCTCTTACTTGATAAATTATCATTATTCTATAACGTTCATGGCCCACCTTTATCTTGGTTATCTAGCTTATTAACTAACAGGCAATACTATTTATCTCATGCAAATCAACTATATCAAGAAATCGGGGTGTCCCTCAAGGGTCGATTTTTTCCCCATTATTATTTAACTTATTCATTAATGATCCCCCATATGCGTTAATGCCAACTTTTATATATATTGAAAACTTATATATTTATTACAAGATTTCATCTACCAAACATGACCCAAATGGCGAAAGTCATATAAGCTTTGTAAAACAGGAGGAAAAGTTCTCTGATTTTATGACACAGTTGCCCCTATTATCACCTCAAGTTCACCCTTCTCTTTGTTTCTTATCTCAAAGAAAGAGAAGACAATGCTGTCGCGTGCAATGCGACTACCCTTCATGAAGTTGCGAGTGCTTGGGACAGCCACATGACCTATTCGCAACAGGACGGCTGACCAGTAATGCGTCACATTGATGACGTTCTAGGCCTTCATGATGTCAAATTTGGTGATGCTCCGCCTACTTTCATGACGCGTTTCCTGACCAGTAAGGCACCCTAAGTGTCACTTTAATTCCTGACCACAGGCCACACAAGGACATGAGAAGTACCTATCCTTTCATTGACTCGGACTTAACCTTGGAAGAAGTGACGTGCAATAGATTCACTTTTGCTTCATTACGATTCGACTCATCCGTAAGGATCCCTAGTGTACATTTTATTTCACAATTTCTCGGGAGCTTCGCTTCCTCTTCTACCTCTTCCATGCTAACTCCTCTGTCTAACAGTTGTTTTTCTGGGTTCAACTTTTATTCCCTCCCGTCTTTGTCTTATCATCTCATGTGTTTCTCTCTTCCTTTGTCCTTTTCGCTTAACTTTTCTTCCACTTTTGGCATCTGGAATCGTTTCATTTCCTTGCGCATCTACGTTTGACTCTGGCTCAATTTCATTTCGATCAGTTAATTTTACTCCGATGTCTGATGTCTCCTTACTGTTGATTATTTTCATCATTTGCCCACAGATAATCTTGTTTTGAAATTTCGTGTTCTGTATAACCCATTTCGTTTTCGAGAAACACGACATCTCTGCTTTCAACTATATTTTGAGATTGACGATCGTATATCCTATATGCTATACATTTACTTTGAATATCGTATGGGTTACGCTTTGATTGGCTCAGTCATTCAGTTTTCCTTGGGTAGATATGACATCTTTGGAGTAGACCTTACAACCGAAAATACGAAGATGCTTGACTGATGGTTTTTTATTCTTCCACATGTGCAAGGGTGTTCGCTCTCTTTGGTGCACAGGCGTAATGTTGTATACAGTAGCGCTCAAAAGTATACGAACGACAATGTTTTTACCTATAACTTTTTCTATTTATGAATTAGCATAATGAAACTTCAGAATAGTCCATTCGTCTGTGGTGGAATGGAAGGAACAAAATGATGATTGGTTAGGATCTTCAGAAATTTAAATATTTAAATTGGTTTAATTTTAGCGCACTCATAAATAAGCAAACAGGTGTTTTTTTTCATTCGTTGCTCAATGAGAGGTTTCTATCTTGCATACGTTGTTTCCTACGATACATATAAAAGATGAGCCACCTTATTTGTCGTCATCTGTGAAGAATTTAATTGTGGAGACAAAAAGGAGGGACTCATCATGGAGTCACCAAGCAGTTCAATGTGAGCAAAACTGCAGTGATGGTACTCTGGCAACGTTTTCAAGTAAGAGGCAGAGTTACTCGATCTAAGAAACCTGGAAGAGCACGATCCACGACACTGAGGCAGGACAACACCCTTAAACGACCGTCCACTGCAAATCCTCGGACGCCGGCTACAGCACTCAATCAAGAAATGCTGGAGTTTCACAACGTTAACGTCAATGTTAGTACCACAAAACGATGCCCATGTGATGTGGGCCCTCATGGACAATGACGACCTTCCAAAAAGCCTTTAAGCTTTTACAAGAACCGAATGGCCCAATTGAAGTTTGCACGAGAGCACATCAACTGTCCAAGTTTATGCTTGTCGGTATTTGATTCCATACCAACATAAACTTGGACTCATTACTCCAAACAATTTTAGACCACTCTTCTGAAGTCCAGTTCATGTGCTCTCGTGCAAACTTCAATCGGGCCATTCGGTTCCTGTAAGAGATTAAAGGCTTCTTGGAAGGTCGTCGTCCATGAAGGCCCACATAACATAGGAATCATTTTGTGGTACTAACACTGACGTTAACATTGTGAAACTCCAGCATTTCTTGATTGAGTGTCATAGCCACCATCTGAGGGTCTGCAGTTGACAGTCATTTAAGGGTGTTGTCCTGCCTCAATGTTGTGGATTGTGCTCTTCCTGGTTTCTTAGATTGAGTAACAGTGACTCTTGCTTGAAAACGTTGCCAGAGTTCCGTCACTGCCATTTTGCTAACATTGAACTGCTTGGCGACTCCATGATTGTTCCTCCTTTCGTACAGCACGTACAATTAAATTCTTCACAGGAGATGACAAATAACGGTGGCTCATCTTTTTATGTGTGTTGTAGGAAACAACGTATGCAAGATAGAAAGCTCCCATTGAGCAACGAATGAAAAAATCACCTGGTCGCTTATTTATGAGCTGGCTAAAATTTAAAAAATTTAAATATTTAAATTTCTAAAGATCCTAACCAATCGTAATTTTGTTCCTTCCATTCCACCACAGACGGAATGGATATTCTGAAATTTCATTTTCCTAATTCATAAATAGAAAAAGTTATATGTAAAAACATTGTTGGTCGTATACTTTTGAGGACTACTGTATGTAGATAGCAGTGCTGACTGCCTCTGCCCAAAAACTTTTAGGAAGTTTGGCATCGATTAGTAGACGTCTGGCTATATTGAACACAGTTCTGTTTGCTCTTACAGCTATGCCGTTACTCTGTGACGAAGATGTTGTTTTTTCATGTGTTATGATTTTGCTTCTGTAATATTCTGCTAGCTTATCTGTACAGAGTTCCAGTCCAACATCAGTACGGATGCATTTTAATTTCCAGCTTGTTTCAGTCTCTGTTCTCTTGATAACTGATTTCAGCTTCTCGGCCGTTTTGCTCTTATGTCACATGAATTCTCCAAAATATCTACGGCTCCATTCATCTACAATCATAAGTATACAAGGTATTCATAAAATGAGGGATAATAAGTACCTATCATGATTCTTCACATCAAAGTAAATAAAAAGTTCCTCTTGGAAAATGTCGAAATCTCAAATTTTTTTCCTCAAAAATCGCTAGCAACCAAGCTTTAACAGCACTTCATGGCGTCATTATGGCGTCATAAAGCGTTATTCCACATCACTGAATCAACTGGTTCAGAAGAGAAAAACCACAACGTGTCAAGTTCCCAGTGAAATTAAGTGAAATACATCAAACTTCACGTGGTGTTTAGACCCTTAAAAACTTCGACATTTTGCATGAGGAACTTTTCATTTACTATGATGTTAAGAATCATGCTAGGTTCCTATTATCCCTCATTTTATGAACACCTTGTATAACAGCTTCATCCTATCGATTATACAGTTAATGGTCTGCATACATCAGGATGAAATCCCTCTAGGATTTCTGCCATTGTTGAGTTTTCAACTCTCTGAAACGGGGCTCTGCATAACTTTGCTTTGACACAGACCTCACAGATGTTTTTGTCTTCAATCTATGCGCTTAATCCATTAACCTTGTCTTCTCGTATAGTACCATTCTCTTCAAGTAATCATAGTTTAAATGCCCAAGTCGCTGATGCCACTGCTGGTTTGTTGACCTATCGGTCTTCATGCAAAATTCTTCTCCTGTTGGTACTGTGATGATTCATCATATGTTTCCAGATTTTATTCTGGTAAATTTTTTTCCTGTGCTATTTTTATAAGCCTACTTTATTTTATTTGTTTATTTATTTGATTTATTCGCCTGGCTGTTTGATTCCTCGTCTGCTTATTGAATTGTGTGTTCAGTTTTTTCTCGATTCTCGTCATTCATGAAGTGTTTCGGAGCACTAACTTGTTTAATATGCTGTGTATTCGTCGTTCTCCACCAGATGGCGTTTGGGAAGCCCCGACCGATTAGTAAGCGACTTAGTCGGCGGGAAGCCAATCAGCAATTGATCTCTGTAGCCGAACCAATCAGGAGCGGACCACTGACCTATATAAATAACTGAATGGCGCTTCCGGCGAAAAATTTGACGCCACTAGAAGTTGCCCTTACTATGATGGCGGATGGCAAGAAATCTCATCGTGTGTGCAAAGTTTGTTTGATTGTTGGATCAATTCTGATTTTTAATGCCAGAAACAGAGCATTGTAAAGGTAAACAAAGTAAACTTAACAATTGGTCAAAATAAAATGTTAAGTAATTAAAAATATCCTTTTAAATACTTTAAATCAAATCTTTAATGTGTGTAAGGTTTGATTAAGCAGTGTGCCAATTAATAATATCATAAATATTATTTACTTTATACTCTGCCAAACCAAAAAGATAATCTTTAATTATATTAGTAAAGAGTTTTAATTTAAATTTTCTCATCAAATTAATTATATTGGAATAATCTCGAATAAAAATGTCACAAAAAAGTTTAAACTATTACCCCGAACCAATATGGCATCCACTGGCGTCACCCTTTGTAAACCTCTTAATGAGGGATGTGTCATCCAGATACTTATATATGTCAGTGTAGCGGACTCTGTCTTGTGCACGAGATCAACCGGTCCTGGAATCCGTTCCGGTTGGCCCGGTTGAATATAAGGTGATGGAACTGGTTTCTGACAGGGGCAGCCAGCAACAACATCTTGCTGATGGACAATTTGAAGACGTAGTACCCGACGACCAGCCCCACCGTTGGAGGATGCCTTTCCCAGGACATGATAACGCCAGTGTGGCCATGCAGATTAAAGTCATCGATAGTGTAGGGGTATTGTATGATGTACGTTCTATGTACGGGTGTATCCCCATACCCTTTTGTACTCTTTAAATTTATTCAGCACAAATGTGTGCCGTGCAATGCACGTTCTCCCCCCAAGTTATTTGTCTTCCAAATGAGATTCTTCTTTATCTCAGGTTGAGTCCGCAATATTATTATACCCAGGTTCGTTAAGAGTGTTCAGTCATGGCAGAAAAAAAAAATTTACTGTACAACTACGAGATTCACCTTAACCATAACATGCATACTGAATTACTAAAGAAATAAACAGGAGAGACACGTTTAATAATTTCAATTAAAAGTTTATTTGAAAATTTCACCAAAGATAATTATTAAGAGTTAGTAGGTTAATGGTGAGTGTTAAAGTTAAATGATAAATGCAGATTTTAATGACTAAATAACCAGTATAATTAACTAAAACTAAACGCACGCTCCTTCTCATACTAATGCAAATTATTGTTCCTGCAGTTCAATGCGTTAACCTTTCGCACAAATTTGAATCAGTTGCTAGCATTTGTCAATTACAAACAACTATCAAACACTTATCACTTATCTGATATGTCTGTTCCATGTTCGTGGTTCACTTTCTTGGATCTCTGATGTTGCTAAGCTCTGATGTAGAATTAGCTTCCTCTGAACGCTGCAATGTCAGATCACGACCTTGGCGTCGCTTGAATTAATGAATGAGCAGATTCCCTTAGAACACCCGTTAGCATTCATCTCTGCCCCCGACAGCTCATCCCGCTGTCACCTTCACAGACAGTAATCACCTACTAACGTCAAGGAGGGACTGCTATTCAAAATAATGATGTATCATTGATCCGCCAATGGTTGCCTTGTTGCTGAGCGAAGCACATCACACCGTTCATGGAGCCGTTGAGCATCTGATGATAACGTTGCTTCCCAATAAAGAATAACGCAAAATTTGTGGATACTCGATTTAACACAACAATTTCCACACCATGTTCTCTCATGCCAATACACCGTTCATTGACAACACTTAGGATTTGAAGCATCTTAAATGACTTGCATTGCACGTTTCATGGATAAGCATTCTTGGCGTCCATTCTCATCAAATCTTCAACCTCGAGAGAGTATTTTTTTGCCGTGCACTTTCTTGTGGAAGGAGCAAAAAAATTTATATCTCAACCAATCAGCCTTTCCATTCACCTTTTTTTTTT
>JAHWFO010081734.1:27000-97825 GCA_023313115.1 Rhysida immarginata | reverse complement strand
AGATTTTAATGACTAAATAACCAGTATAATTAACTAAAACTAAACGCGCGCTCCTTCTCATACTAATGCAAATTATTGTTCCTGCAGTTCAATGCGTTAACCTTTCGCACAAATTTGAATCAGTTGCTAGCATTTGTCAATTACAAACAACTATCAAACACTTATCACTTATCTGATATGTCTGTTCCATGTTCGTGGTTCACTTTCTTGGATCTCTGATGTTGCTAAGCTCTGATGTAGAATTAGCTTCCTCTGAACGCTGCAATGTCAGATCACGACCTTGGCGTCGCTTGAATTAATGAAGGAGCAGATTCCCTTAGAACACCCGTTAGCATCCATCTCTGCCCCCGACAGCTCGTCCCGCTGTCACCTTCACAGACAATAATCACCTACTAACGTCAAGGAGGGACTGCTATTCAAAATAATGATGTATCAGTGATCAGCCAATGGTTGCCTTGTTGCTGAGCGAAGCACATCACACCGTTCATGGAGCCGTTGAGCATCTGATGATAACGTGGCTTCCCAATAAAGAATAACGCAAAATTTGTGGTAACTCGATTTCACACAACAATTTCCACACCATGTTCTCTCATGCCAATACACCGTTCATTGACAACACTTAGGATTTGAAGCATCATAAATGACTTGCATTGCACGTTTCATGGATAAGCATTCATGGCGTCCATTCTCATCAAATCTTCAACCTCGAGAGAGTATTTTTTACCCGCGCACTTTCTTTTGGAAGGAGCAAAAAAATTTATATCTCAACCAATCAGCCTTTCCATTCACCTTTTTTTTTTATTAAAAAAAATCGTTAAGACCTTACGCGCGCTCACAAAATCGAACACCTCCCCTCCCCTCAGCGATTGTTCCGCGCAGCCGGTCACATGATCTCCCTGGTGTCGGACGCTTTCAGAGAGGAAAAACGTGTTTCCATGGAAATCCGAGGGGAAAGCACGTGCGAGGATTCGCAAATAAACAAACAGGGGAAAGAAAAGGATTGCCGTCCGACCGTGAGACGCTGAGAAAAGGGGAGAAATGCCAATACGATTCTAAAAAAAAGAATAAAATTAAAAGGATTGAAAATAATAGAAAATTAAACACATATTAGGGCTATAAAAACGTCCCAATATGTAGTGACATGCACATGCCATGTCACAATAGCTCCGTCGATCCTTGTGTAAGCCTATTTTCTCTGGTACTGGCCTACGAAGCTCTCCTGCATTCGCCGTCACTGCTTTTTCGTCTGCGGCAGGCACGTTCCCTTCCTTCCATGCTTGTTGACCATCGTCTTGTCACCGTGGGAAGGACTTTGCCAACAAGATATTTAGCTGGACACTGTCTAGTGGCGTCACAGGACTAGCATGTCTATCATTGGACTTGTGTATGGTGGAGATTTTTCCTTCAGTGGTGGATTGGTGACAGGTCAGCAGTCAGATTATGAATTCTTTAATTTGTAAATAGAACTTTTTGTAAATTTGAACATTCCGTTTTTGTAAGTTGATGGCTGATAATAATACTTGTGTATATTTTTCTAGTATTTAACATTTAATTAAATTTTATTATCTTTATTGAATGCTATGATAATTCTGTGGTGGGAGGCATCTGGGATTATTTTATATGGGATATTAGTCGTTTTGTTTTTAGACCTTCAGTTTGGAAGGCCTTTGTTGGGCTTTGTATGATGTGTGCCACTTTTGAGTTTTTTTATGAATTATCATAGCACTGGTGTCATGAATTGTCTTCTCTTCTTTTGGAATTTAGAAATATTTATTGAAGTTGTTGATTGTATCTAATTTGCTTGATGTTTTTTTTGACAGAATTTTCCTACATTGGGAGGCTTACGTTTGGGCAGCGACTTTGGTGGAGGGTGTTGGCTAGCCCTTTTGGTATTTTATTTGTATGTGAATATTTCTGATTCGACAACCTGTTGGTTGTTCGCTAATTTCACTTGTGTTTGTATAAATTGTTCAGTAGTTGACAGATCATGGGGAATGTTTGAATCCTACACTCTGTGTTGTAGGTTGTGCTTAGACTATTGGTGGTCTGTTTATTCCCTTTGGGTTTGGATCTTGTCAATGAACACTTACGTTGGAGTCAGGAACTTTGAGTCCAGAACGATTCCGTTTTGTTTTATAACATTCCACACATTTATTGTGTGGGCTTAGTGGTGGGAAGTTCTCTTTATTTCCTTTTTTTTTGTGTGCTCATCTGTGGATGGGACGTTGAATTGTTTGGTTAAGCCTCATCGGATTTTGTTGTTTTGGGAATGCCATGATTTTTTTTGTTTTGGTTGTAAGTATTGATTATTTGTTGATTCCTTTACTTCTTCTACAAGATGCTTTATAATGTATTTAATGTATAGAATTTTACAGATTTGAATTACTCTGTATTGAATTAACTTAATTCTTAGTGTGGTTGGCCTGGTTGAATTAAGTTAATTACAATTATATTTACCCTTTTTGTCTCCAAGTAGAACGTGTGTTGAGTTTCTTTTTCTTTACGAGTGTGACATCCACACATTGGCGTCACACGTTTCGTCACAATACAACTTGGCTATTTGTTGTAGTGCGTTTTACGAACGCTCCATTTTCTATCTGCACATCAACTAAGAAATATCTGGTTCTAAAAGTTGTCTAGTTATTTTAGAACCAGAGGGGAAACAGGTTTGGTGTTTCACTTTGGAGGAAGAAGGTTGAAACTCAGATGACATGAAGTCAGATCAAATGAATCTGATGACCAGAAATTAGTCTTTGTGATTGGCTATTGATAAAAGCACGATTTTTTTGTGGTTACAGAGATTTTGACAGAGAATCAGTAAAGGTATAGTTTTCAAGAAAGTCAGACGCAGGCTGCCTATTTACCTTATTAAATTGAATAATTGGACTGAATGTTGACTTTAAAAGTTATTATAATAATCATTTTATTACAACTAATTATTGGGTAATAGAGAAATATTTAAATTTTAGTTTTATTGAAGAGAATTAATCAAAATTTATTATCTATATATAAATACGGCAAGACATTTTTTGTTATGGAATTTTACCTGTGTTAACGTGGATGAATACGCATGAAACTTATATGGTTGGAAAGTTCCTGTGCTCTAGATGTGCACAATATATTTTGTTGATATATTTCCTTGTATTTGCAATCACGTCCGGAGGCTTAGATATGAAGATATAAAGAACATCATTATCAGACCAGGAATGAAGAGGATGAGATACCCAAGAACCCAATGCTTGAGAGACAAACCACGGACAGCCCTAGCAGAATTGAGCAGTCGATAAGATAAGTTGCTAATGGATTCCATAAGGCCAAGTTTTACATACTTATTAGTACACATATTTGTTTCATACATAACAAACACATTTGTTTACTAATAAGTGATGGCTACTGAAACAAAGGGCAGCATGGCACGCTCGAAGGCAAGGGGGCACTGAACGTATGAAAGGGGCAATGAACATCTGAAAGGGATACTGAATGCAGCTAAATTCCTACTTTGAAGTTAATAAAAGTACATGCATTTCATTTATATTTTTAAGGCATAATGCTAACTTCGGAATCTATATATGATTAGGGCACATTAAATTTCTAATTTCTTCTAGGCTAATCTCTTCCTTACTTTGTGATGCCACAAAAAGACATCATCTGGTAGTACAATCCTCAAAATTTTTTAAAGTACATTTTTCAACAATTTATGCACTATCTTTGCAGAATAAAATTGCAAATAATGATTGCATGAAGATTTTTAAACTTTATACCTTATACAGTTGATCTGTATTATCCCTCAGTATTTTATTAATGCTAATTTAAAAATGAAACCTTATTGAGGAATACTTCTTCTTGCGGATGAAGCTGTTTGTTTTGACAGTAAAGCGACCACAGGAAACCAGCGTATACGAATACAGAAGGCTCGACTTGTCAGCACATCACGGCTTCCAACTAAAGCAGTGGTGGACAAACTTTTTTTATTATAGATTTTTTACCTTTTATAAGATTTTTTAATATAAAGTGCACTATTTCCCTAAAAAGAATTTCAAATTATTCTATTTCTGGTCCCTCTTGCGCATATTTCTAAATAATCTTTCGGGCCACATGGAATCCGGTAGCGAGCCAAAAAAACTGGAAGCGGCCTGCAGGCCCTAGTTTGCCCATCACTAAACTAAACTGATGCAGTTAGTTAATATTTGAAATGAATGTACGTAGTAGTTTAATTTAAATATTTAGGCTTTAAATCACTCACGCCACCAAGATGAGCTCCAATGAATACTTAAGCAGCACATAGTTGGCATTTATTGGGTTCAGTTTCTTGCATTTGTGCAGCACCGAGGAGCAGCGTGGCGGGGTCGAGAGGCAGCATGGCGCTGCGACACGCTGATTTTGCCTAGCAGCATCACGGCTAACCACAATTGTTTCACTAGGTTGATTAATACACATATTTCATCTAAATTTTATGTATACTCGGAAACATTTATTTACATCTAATTTTATTTGGGAGATTATATTGACATGTATATTAAAGCTAGATAACCTACCACCTTATGACTTTAGGATATTGTTAGAATCTGATTTATGTGGTGACATGTTGAATTAAAGTAGACAAGTATCTAAATTCTCATTTTTAAATTGTCACCAGAACAATAAGATTCATTTTCTATGTAGAAATCTGTATTATATTATTCATTAAGGTTGCTGAGAATCTTTTGATAGAATTTGGGGGACTTTTTGAGATGATAGAATTCTTTGGATAGAATATTTATTTATATAAAATAAGTCTTAAGTACTTAAAAAGAATTTCTATAAAATCAGAATTGGTTACCTTATTAAATTGAATAATTGGACTGAATTGACTTTAAAAGTTATTATAATAATCATTTTGTTACAACTAATTATTGGGTAATAGAGAAATATTGAAATTTTATCCTTATTGAAGAGAATTAATCAACATTTATTATACCTTTAAATATTATCATTCTTTCAAACTAAATTTGATTCATATACCAAAATAGACAGCATTATGTCTTTCATTCTTTAATTCACATATTTACATCATTTTATTTTGTTAATTGTTCCCTTTACATTGTTAATAAATATATTTTTGTTAATGTTAGATGCAATCTTCTGAGGTTTAATTGTTTATTTATTGCACCAGTTTGCTTCTACTGGCCAGACTTGTGTTGGATGTTTAAGTTATGCAAGAGGATCAACCCACTTGAATCTAAATTATTAATAATTAGTATTTTATTGCTTTAGAACCTCATTCCAAATTCTAAATTAACTATTCGATATTATTGACCCTACAAAACCCTTACATAAAAATGGCGCAGTCGACAGGATCTTTAAGTATTCAAGATATTCAGTATAAAACTGAACAGGATAGTTTTGTAAATTGTATCATATTGTGGAATAAATTTTGTAACCAGTACAGTATCATATCGTTTTTGTAAGGGGTACAGTTTGTTAAACAAAATATTTAAAAGTTCCTTACTTAAAAATTAACAGGATGACCCCTAAATTGTTCAGCGACCAGGTTGTTTAATTGTCTAACAGGATATTTAAAGGACAACTCTACGCAAAAATTCGATTATAATTTTTTTACAGAATATCAATTTTTGGTCCATTCCGATTGAAATTTTTAATTTACAATTCCGTTGAAATTTTTAATTTTGGTCCATAATTTCTATATAAAAAATGCTTTGAAAAGCGAAAAATAGCGTGTTTGTGCTCCCCTCGCGCCGGCCATTAATTTTCCAGAAGTGACGTAATGCGAGGTTAGCTGCTGGGGTCGATTTAATGTTTTAATGCTAATCCCAGTTGTTTATAAGCTTCCACGCCGTCATTTTTTTAAGTAAAAAAAACAAACTAGAAAGAGTTTCCAAATATTATATAGTTTATAATAACATAAATGTAAAACTCCTTTTTGAATGAAATTAAAATAAAATAAACAAATGAAAGGCACCAATGTAAGTTCTAATGAAGGAAGGAATTAAAAAAGGTGATTCAAATGTTATTGAAATATTATCAAACCACTCCTTTTATTATATGATAATTATTTTGGTCATTTTAATGCATTTAATGTACTCTATGTAAATGAATATTTATTGAAATGTGTGTAGCTTTTAAAGCGCAGTCACGAATGGATGATTTTAAAAAAAAATGAGACGTTACATGAATGACACTGAATGAATTTTGAAACTTTTTTTAGTTTGTTTGCTAAAATATCACACTATGGAAGCTTTCAAACAATTATTGCTAATTATTTCTCTAATTCACTATGTTGACATGGATTTTACCGCCATGCCCCAGCATTAAAAATTCTCTCTCTCTCTCTCTCTCTCTCTCTCTCTCTCTCTCTCTCTCTCTCTAACGTCTCCTGATATTTTCTCACTGAGTAGATATTTATGCCCAATCTTCCTGAATGGTAAATCGCATATTCGTCATGCCTCATTCTTATTTAGTATTTGGCTATAAGAATAGAGGTAGTGATAATAATTTATCATTTCTTCAATTGCCTAAGTAAGAATTAGGAAGAAATGGATAATTTTTGATCAAAGAGATAACTAGCTTCCGACAGCGAGCTAGTCGACTCTGCTCTGCTCACTTTGAAAAGTTTTGTTTTGTTATTGATCCTGTCTTATTAATGTACGTATGTATTAATTAAGCTCACTATCTATTTGCGCAAGGCTATATAACTAACAAGGCATCCAGATAAAACGCAACCGGACAAAATGCAACTACACGTTTTGAAGTGTTCCGACGGCCACATTCAATTGAAGATGATGAGAAACGTAAGAACATACAGCTCGTTTTTATTTCTAAATACTACGTTCTAGAAATTCAATTTTTCAGACAATAGACGAACTCAGAGCTCCTGCTACTTCGTCAAGAGTAATTATTTTGTTCATTGAAGCATTTTATGGAAGCCAACCAAAAATAGACAGGGGAGGGGCAGATTGGCAATTGATTATGATTTGAAGCCACTTTTTTGGTTAAAATTCACAAATAGAAAAGGGGAGGGGGGACTAGTTATTGGCTATTGCTTTTAATGTTTGTCTAAGACCCCATTAAAAATATATTAGGTAATCTAGTTAAATAAGTAAATGGTGCTAACAGTACCAAATTTTTGTTTAATGTTTGAAGCTAATACATTTGTCATTTAAACTGGCTGAAATAGTTTGTATTTAGTGATGATCGTAAATTAAAATATATCAGAGCAACAAAATACATTTGATAACCTGAAATTTAGTTCGTTTTTTTATAAATTTTAGTTATAATCAAATAAAAAAAAGAAAATTGCTTGAGAGAATTGTAATTAGTTTTAATAAAATTTTACATTATTTGAAACCACAATGTTCTTGTGAAGGAAAGATTTTTCGAATGGCTGTTACAACGCAATGGGGAAGAACTTTTCTTTTATTTCTTCCCAGGTGCACCCAAATCTAAAGGATAAATTAGATTGTTGGTATATCGTAATCCACGCAGATTTTTGAAAAGACGGAATTTTCGGTGATGCACGCTGAACCACTGGACATATGCTGATTGATTTCGGCATAATCACGACAGCATACGGTCGCACTTGTGATGTCGGCATATCTTCACATATTGTGCACTGATACCTAATTTAAAAATTAATATCATTTAATTGTTCACATTTAAATAATATAAGTATTAATTATACTTGACAACTAGCAAACCCGCGCCCGGCGTTGCCTGGGCTTTTTAAATCATGAAATAAAAATACAGTATAGGTAAATTTTAAAAAACATTTATTTAATGTCAAAAAATTAATGGAAGTTTTTGGACTACACCTAAGTCTTGAGTACTTCCTTATAAACGACATTTAATGTTGTTGCATCTTTACTGCAGATGTATAAATTTCTAGGGTCGCTAAATCTAGAACAGGCAATTATTATGATGTTTATGTAATAATAGTGGACTTTAATTTAATCATTTTTAAACATCGTTTTGTGATATTCTGGAGAAATGTCACAATAAATTGATCACAGGACTAACGGCTTTACTTCCCTTCCGAAGAAAGTGCGTGATCTCAGAAGTTCCCCCCTAAAATTCTTCGTCATCCTCAGCCGGGATCGAACCTGCGTCCTCGGGCATCAGAGGCGATCAGGTAACCATTGAGCTACCGATGCCGATGACAATAAATTGATAATAATTTATGTAAACGGATTTAATTATACCGTTATCCAACAAATCGACGTTTTATATTATTATATAGATAATTCTAGTTCTCTATTATTATTATTTTTCATCTTAAAATACTTGAGGAAAAGTTTAGTCGGCAAGTAGAAAACTTATATTCATCCGTAATGAGCGATTGAATTTCTCCCCACTACAGTGTTCTCAGCGCCGCTCTGTCGGCCAGAGAAAAAAATGTCTAAAGCTCTTAACTTGGGATTTTCCAACTTGTATAGAAAAAGCCTTGGTATGAGAACGGTCGTAGGCTTAAGCCTAGAGCGTATCGAATACTTTATTTTCGAATAATTAAATAGACTACAGGTTTAATTTCGAATAATTAGAGATAGGCTACAGAAATAGACCAAATAAAAATATACAAATCTTTTAATAAACTTTTAATATTTGATGTAAAATCCTTAGACAAATTCGGCATATGTTTTACCATCCATGAAAGAAACAGGATGGACAACTCCTATGAGTCGTGCGTGAGTTTTTTTTCAGTGACGCCCTCTGGATTCTTAAGTAAACAATACCGAAAACGTTCGGTTTCGCTTGGCATGGTTTCTGTTTACACAGCTGTTAGAAGAGAAAAAAGCATGGCAGCCTATCGCAAAAATAGTACGTATTTCATTGAGTTCTTTTGAATTTTTTGTGTTATATGTTTTTTATTTTTTTATTGAATTAGTTTATTGAAATATTAAGTTGTGGAGTTACAGTATAGGTAAATTTTAAAAAACCTTTATTTAATGTCAGAAAATTAATGGAAGTTTTTGGACTACGCCTAAGTCTTGAGTACTTCCTTATAAACGACATTTAATGTTGTTGCATCTTTACTGCAAATGTATAAATTTCTAGAATCGGTAACTCTAGAACAGGCAACATACAGTTGGCCATGTGAAAAACAATGTTTTTGCAAATTTACTCAGCTATTAAGATGAAGTAGAATTAGCTATGTTTGTTTGTTTGCTCAAGAGATGGCGCAAAGCGTTTCGATCGCCGATCACCATATGATGAGCAGCCATGTTGACGCATTTTGAGAGCAATTAACGTAAATAATTTAATATAAAACCAATTTTTATGAATTAATACCTAGCCTACAAAGTTTCTACATAAATCCCCTAACAAACAAAACTTGTTTCATAAAAATCGATGCAGTAGTTCTTCAGGTTATCGAGCACATACACCGGGGAAGTGACTTAGATTTATACTATGTATAGATTTGTTGCAGGTGATACATTTTTCGTCGATTCGGCGACACTGGATTCCTCGTCTAATGACAGGTGATCACGCAGGAGAGGTTCTAAACTATATGGTTTCACGCCTAAACCATCCAAATCACCCAGAAGGTTTCCAAATAGTTGTCCAATTTATTATATAGATAGTTGTTAAAATAAGCCTCTATATCTTCGTAAGTCTTAAAAATGATATCTGCGTCCAAACATTGTGAAAATGTTAGTGAACGCAGTACTGAGTGAATATAGATCTATAGTGAATGTTAAAGCTTTACTGCAAAGCTTGCTGGGAGCAATCCTCGCACTACGTCACGCCTCCACCCAAGATGGATGCCCCTGATTTCAAATCGCGCTCGGAATTTTCGTTTTTTACACATTTAGGATTCAAATTTAAAAAAATTAAATATGCTATGACGTTATTAATAGATTAGTCTTTTGATTTAAGTAAAGTTATATGTGACCATAGAGTTGTCCTTTAAGCATTTATCGTATAAAAATGGACAAGAGATTTAAGTGTATCATTTTAAACAGAAAGATTAATAATTGTTTTCTTGAGGTACCTTATTTTATTAACAATTGTTAAAAAATTGAAAATTTGATTGAATTTCTCTGGATTGTATTTTGATGTGGATATTAAGAGATTTAAGTAGCGCTACGAAAAACATTTTTGAATAATTAAGATGGTTACTTAAGAGATTCGTATTAAGACTGATAGATAAAAGTTTTTAATTCTAAGTCCAGTATCGGCAAGCGGTGATAAAATAAGATATTTTCTATTGTTTTTAAAACTTGAAATTTAAAATGAATCAGAATCAGATTAGAGCACCAGGCCCAGCTCCCTTATATGTGTCTTTTGCTTTGGCGAATGAAATTGTTGATTATGATGGGTCTACAGATCCAATTGCATTTTTCCAAAAATTAGATGATATAAGAGTAATTATGAATTGGAATCCATATATAAAATTAATCATGGCAAAAATTAAATTAACCGGGCCAGCATTGTTTTTCTGCAGAGAAGATAAAGGCTATGGAAAATGTTGTCGAATATGAAAACTCTAAACAGGTGATGAAAAAGCGATTTAACAAAGATATTAAGAGTGAAATTGAAATATTATTTAGGGAATGTTGCCAAAATGATAATGAGACGGTTAGTGGATTTGTTACGAGAGTTAGAGCTCTTGGGAAAAAATTAAAAATTCCAGTGGAAGGGTATGGTTCAGAGGCTCAAATCAGGAAAACCTTTGCACTAGAAATTATGGAGGAACAGGTTGAAGAGAAATTCATTGATGGTTTATTACCTGCATTGCAAGAACTTGCATTATTTAGAAGGCCAAATAATTTTCAAGAAGCTGTAGAGCATGCAAAGGAGGCAGAAGAGACAGAAAGAAAATTGTCTAAGAAAAGGTGTGCAATTTATGTATTAGGAACTAGGATGGAGGAAGTGAATACTCAAGCTCTCATTGATCAAGGAGAGGAGGAACTGTTAGATTTAAAAAGAGAGGAGGTCACTAAGACAGGAAACAATAGATATAAAATAAAAATGTGTTACTTTTGTAAACAAATTGGGCATATTATTAAATTTTGTAAATGTAGAAAATGAAGAAGAATATTATGTTGGTACTGTAAAAAGAGAGGCCATATTCAGCAGAATTGTTGTATAAAATACAAATAAGGGCAAGGACCATCTGTTAAAGTGGAAGCACAATCGATTAAAGAATCAATTGGCATGAATAAATGCATGCAGACAAAAAACATGCAAGACTCTTCTCCAGAAAATAAACAAACATCTCGTGTACTTGCTACTGGATCTACAAATGAAAATGAAGTATTGATAACAGGGTATGCCAGGTCATTAAGAGTAAAATTTCTCATAATTAGCGGAGCTAAGGTCACCCTATTGAGTGAGACCATGTTAGAAAAATTAATGGCCATGGATTATGATATCTCTAAGGTGAATGAACCACCCATCAGTTTAATTAGTGTAACAGGACACAATTTTTATTCAAAAGCAACTTGTTTGATTAAATTTGAATTTGGTGATAGAAATTATTTATTAAAATGCTATATTTGGGATCAAAAACAAAATATTAATTATGATGCCATCATGGGATGTGACACTTTGCAAAAATTTGGATTTATTATAGATTTTAATAAGAATATAGTATGTGACAAGGTGAACAAAATTCCATTTGATAATTCTGTGGTTAGAAAAAATAATAGAAGTAATAATGAGATTGCAAATATTAGAGAGTACATTGAGGCTATTCCAGTGCATTGTGAAAAGCAAGTAACAGTTCCAGCTCATTCTCAAATTGTGTTTGAAAGAAATTTGATAAACAAATCTCATAAAGGTTGAATTGCAGTGTTGGAGCCGAGGGACATTAATGAACCAGGTTTAGTAGGAGTTAAAGTTTTGGTCAAAATTTCTAATTCTAATACTATTCCTATTCGTTTAATGAATTATTCAGGAGAAAGTATAATATTGAATAAAGGAAAAAATCATTGGGGAATTGTATGAAGCGGAGGAGGAATTAGTTGAGTTAAAAAATATAGTGGAGGAAGGTATAGAACACAAAATTAGTAAGGAGGAATTTTTAAAATTATTTCATTTGGGTCATCTAACAGGAGAAAAAAAGGAAGCTTTAGAAAAATTGTTATATACTTATGCAGATACATTTTCTTGGCATGATTATGACAATGACCGTGTTCAAGAATCTCAACTTCCCGTGCGACGCTTTCAACGACTGGTTCAAGAATCATTCGTTGACACCGCCCATTGTGTTCAAGAAGACAGCCGATTCAACATGAACTGCCCCACGGCATTAACTGCACCCTCCCCTATCTCAACCATAGGAAGAAGAGGTGACAGCTACCAACTGAAGGACAGAGTGGTCAAGGTTCTTTCTTCTCACTCTTCCCGTCTCTTCCCCCTGCTGCTCACTTGTTCTAAATCATCTTAGATGCAGTTCGTATGCCTTAAATGCAGTTGCATTTCAAAGATGTTATTGATAAAGCATATAAATGATCTTTAGCTTCGTATGAAAATTTAAATTATCACCAGTAATAAATTGCAACTGAATAAACGAACTTTTTAATTTAAGGCATAATTTAATTTTTGCAATATTTCATACACCTCAGAAATAAAATAAAATAAATTTGCACAGGCTTCCCACATTATAAAGTAAAAAAATGAAAACAATTAAAGTTCATAAAAAAACCCTTTAATATTTAAGTATACTGAAAAATAGTTATTCAGAACTAAATAATTTATTTACAAATAGTGTTCGTCTCAATGAGAGGAGTCTAATTAATTGACTGTTTGAATAAATTTATCGTTGAATGAATGCTACAGTCATTTGTTCATTTTTAGAAAAAAATTATTAAAAGGCTTAACTAAATTATGAAGGCATATTAAAGCGTGTTAAATTATGTATTACCGTTTCTGGAGGAATTAGCTGCACAAAATTGGTCAAGTACATAAAGACGGAATTTTTTTTTTAATTTCAAGATATCTTATCGAGTTTTTAAGTCGAGTTCAGAGAAAAAAAGTTTGAGTCAGGCAATATATAAAAACAATTAATAATTATAATAAATTTTTTTTTTATCTAAGATCATATTTTTTTTATCATATGTTAAAACTACAGTACAAATATTAAAAAACAGTATATAAATTTATTGTTCTAATCAAAGCAAATGCAAATTTATCTCAGCACTTCATTTCTAATTTATCCATATTGCTTCATTTTCTATAATTTTTTAATTTGACACTTCTACAATGTCATCTTCAAAATAACCTGATATTTCTTGCAAAAATATCATTAATGAAGAAGCGAACTCAGCCTGATTCTTCTCTCTGTGGTAGTTTCTAGAAACAATCTTCTTCACATTTCAAACAACCTTTGAATCACGTGATCGTGGAATCCTGTGATCCACAAGCAGTTGTCAACGAGTCACGTGATTTGAGTTCAAATGAGAACAGTTTGCCCTAACAACTGCTGCATGACTAATGCCAGCTCGTGCCGACATCAACCTCAACTGTCGTTGATAATCATGAACACACCCATAGGCTGTTATAAATTGCAAGGTCATAAGATTGACACAGGTGCATCCCCTCCCATTGCTCAGGCACCATATAGAATACCTTACTCACAGCAAAGTATCATGAGAGATATGGTTAATAAATTATTAGAGCATGATGTAATAGAAAGAATTTCGACCCCCTGGACAGCACCAGCGCTCCTTGTTAAGAAAAAAGTTAGTACATATAGGTTTGTTGTAGATTACCGAAAATTAAATAAGGTTATTGTTCTAGACATTTTTCCACTACCAAGCATAACAGAAACATGTCGCAATTAGGAAAATCAAAATTTTTCAGTGTTCTTGATGCCAATCAGGGATACTTTCAACTCGAAATTGGAGATTGCCCAAAAACAGGATTTTGTACTGTAGATGGTACCTATCAATTCAAACGACTCCCCATGGGATTAAATAATTCACCAGCATTATGGCAGAGAACGGCTAATTTTATTGTTAGAGGGCTTACAGATCACATATTAGTATATTTGGACGATTTTTTCGCTTTTAATGAGACTGTTGCAGAATATTTGATGTGTTTAAAGGGCAACTGACACCAAAAATCACCTATCAAATAACTCTAATTCGACTTGTAAAATTTTTTTAACTTAAGTAGTTTTTTAAATATAATTTTTCAAACATCAGTTTTCAAAACTCATTTCCTTTAGAGCTTCGCCTCAATTCACCACTAGGCGTGACTTCACACAGGAGAATTGTCTTGGCTATCTAACATAGAATAACTCATCATTTTCATTTTTCGATCATTTTCTATCCTTAATTTTGGCAAATCCAAATAAAAAAATGAGATCCACTTACATTGAAATGTTCCTCGTTGTACTAGCATTGTTCGGGTTCAAATTCGCAACAAACTTGAATTTTAGTTTATTTTTCATTATTTGATTAATATATGTGTCGATTTCAAATGTTCAATAAAAGTTACAAGATTTAAAAAGTGAGCTCTCATCTTGTTTCTCTTTTTTCTACTTTTGTTTATATTTTATATCTTTCCTAATGTGTGACAATTATATATAAGAGGCACATATATATCGTTAAAGCAATTCATATTTACATATTTAATCAATTGTCGATTGGTTTGTTAACCTGCCTTATTAATGATTGATTAACAATTAGACTCGTCAGTTTTTATATTAAAAATGTGTTTATAACATTCTCTTATGTATTTACTTGGTTGTAATGATTTCGCTCTCCACCCGTATATGTTTCTCACACCCGTGTCAATTTCTCTTACGATCGGGATGAACCTGTGCCCATAAATGTATCTAATTATAAATATTGGTTAATGTTCACTTCTACACATCGCGCCATGACTGATCATGCGACCAAGGAAAGTGAATTTATTTTTTAAAGACTGAGGGGCTGCATCAACCGACCCCCCCCCCTAACAAACTGATATATACAACCTCAATACTCAGTGTTCTTCCCAGAAAATATTATCAGGTGGGTGATAAACTAAAATAACCGAGAGTACAAATATTAAAAACAAAAACAAAGAAAATATTATGCTGTGTTGTGCAAATTTTCATGTAATCAGCAGAAAAATACAATGGCAGTACTTGTAGGAAGTTAACAGGTGATAATTTTTTGTAATTTTTGTTCAGAGCAACGGAATCATCATCAGTGTGCCCCCACCCCTTCTAGATCCTATTGATTCAACAACCGAGTTGCCTTGAAAATGGGTCTGGTTGAATTTTTATAGTTGCTGTTGACATTGCGTGCGCTCCCACAGAATTCCATGTTACTCCGTTTTGGGAAACTATTTAGTTGACAAGAAAGGGATCATAGAGACTGCTAGGCTGAAACGTTTTTCTCGAGAACTTTTTTCGTGTTGAACTCAGATTGACCTCGGTTGAATGAATGACTGGAGCCTCCTTTCGCTCATATAACGTCATCAATCCCCCCCTTATAGTTCACGATGTTTTTCATGGCCTTCACTATATAGCGAATATTTGTTCATTTTATTAAATAAATAACAGTTTTCGAAATTAAATTATACATTTTGAAATTATGCAGTTTTATTTAATTATTCACTAAATCTTATAGAATCGAAAATTTTGATGTCAGTTGCCCTTAAAGGCATTATTCGAACAATTGAAAGAAGTTAACTTAAAATTGAAACCACGAAAATGCCAATTTTTGAATAAAGAAGTTAAATTCTTAGGACATCTTGAATCTGAACAGGGCATAGCTCCTGATCCAGACAAAATATCAGCTGTTTAAAATTTTGCAAGCCCAAAAACAGTTAAGGAAGTAAATCATTTCTCGGATTGGTAAATTATTACAGACGTCATGTCAAGTCCTTTAGTGCAATTGCCCGACCCTTGACTAATCTCACTAGAAAAGATGTAAAATTTGATTGGAGTCCTGAAGCAGAAAATGCATTCCAAAATTTAAAACAACTTCTGATATCCGCACCCATATTAAAAAGCCCAGATTTTGATCAATCGTTCATTGTAGCAACTGATGCAAGTTCTCATGCTTTAGGAGCAGTTTTATTGCAGAAATTTAATGGCAAAGAGTACCTCATAGGGTATGCAAGTAGATTATTAAAGAAAAGTGAGAAAAATTAACCTTTTATAGAATGAGAATGTCTCGGAGTTGTTTACGCACTGAAACAGTTTACAGTTTATTTATATGAAAGAGATTTCATTTTGCAAACCAAACTTATACCTCGTCCAACAAGAGAAAAATAGGGTGTGTCACAGGAAGTTTCAGATTAGCCAATCAGAGAAAGGGGGCCTCATGCGCTTACTCACTTCTGTCTCATGTCTCATTGAAGAAGCGCTTTATAATATTACAGCAGAAGCTTTAATATTATTCAGTTGCTTTGCTTTAATTATAATTGTCTTTCACTTCATAAAATTGTCTTTTAACTCAATTTTATATATATCGTTTACTTATTTTAAGGTAATAACGTGCAGTCTGTTTAACCATCATTTTTTTTAAATATTTATACATTCTAATGACATGTTTTTTGTTTTTTTTTTAAAAATTATAAGGTTTTATTAAAGATGCTATCTTATTTTTTATTTTTTTAATAAAATACAGTTTTATGATACGTTTTCCATTACAGTTAACGATATCTCTTTCGTTTATTTGCTGGCCATGAGAATGGCCTTTGAATGTATAATTATTAAAGGCTCCACTTGATCTTCAATCAAACAGTCTGTTTCCCAATATCGTTCTTCCACACACAAAACGTGTTCTATCGCTTTTCTCCAATTTTCAGGAGTTACATTATCAATTGCCGTTCTCGTTAGTTTTTCAACATCAGCAATCTTGAAAGTTGTATTCTTCTTCCGTATATATTCTTTTACCTGTGCCCAAATAAGTTCAATGGGATTGAGATCACAGTGATAAGGAGGTAGTCTTATCACTAAATGGCCGGCATCGCTAGCCAGTTCATCTATAACATAGCGCTTTGCTGTTTTGTGTTGTTTGATAACATCGTACAGCTCACCTTTTGACATTTTTGCTTCGGTAGGTATTCCTCGTAGGGCCAACCACTCTATCATATCCGATTTCCTTGTATTGCTGCACGGCGCTTTGGCCTTCTCCACCGAGAGATATGGGGCATTATCCATGACGATTACTGAATTTTTCGGAATATTTGGCAGCAGTTTTGTTCTAAACCATTCATGAAAACAATCCCCATTCATTTCGTCATGGTAATCTGCGGATTTATTTTTTGACCGAAATAATAAACAGCAGTCGTTCACAAACCCTTTATCGCTTCCAGCATGCAAAAGAATGAAACGGGAGCCTTTACCCGTAGGAATGAAACGCCCGCGGTAGGGTTCCGAGCTCCCTGGTTGAGCACAGCTTTTCCCGTCGTAATGCCACTGTCTTTCACGGCCATGGTGTGCATTAGCCCACGTTTCATCCAGATATATGAAAGTACGTGTGGGGTCCCTGCGTAGCATTTGTACTTGCCTTAAAAAACGACGTCCTTGTGCGATAACATCTGTCCGCTCGATGTAAAATTGACGGTGGTTGATTTTGCCATACTTCATATGCAATTTATCATGCATGATGGTACACATTTTTCAGAGTAGGATAATTACCTTCTGAGTGTATTTCGGATACACATGCTCGTGCAATCGAGAGGTCAAAGTCATCCAGATTCGTTGTTCGAGATTCCGTGGGCCTTTTCTTTCCAGGAGTCGAAAAGTGAGGAGAGGGGGTGGTAGCTTCGCATGAAGACGCTTCGTTTCCTTCTTGAACAATTGTTCGAACGCAAGAAAAAGTAACTTGCGTTGCCTTGGAAGTTTCTTCTATCAAGGCAGAAGAGCTTTTAAAACACTGTTTTCCTTTTAAGTAGCAAAATACGTTCCACACAATCTCCCTAGCCTGGCTGTGAATAGTTTTTCCTTGTTTGGCTGAAGAGCTGTTGCACGGCGACGCCATTACAAATTGACTTGTGTAGCCGCTGAAGGAGAGATCCCACAAAGCATTGCGGATGAGTGAGTAGTCGATATCAGACCGGAAACACGCCCTGTTTTTCTCTTGTTGGACGAGTTATAGACATCTGAAATGGCTGTTCAATTTGAGAGTCCCGTCTTCAAAATTAGCGAGATGGACATTGTCACTGCAAGAATTTAAATTTACTATCGAGCATAAATCAGAAACCGCAAATACAAATGCTGATGGACTATCGCGAGTCCCAATTTCAGTGATAGCAGATTATGAACCAATCATGTAAACAGGAAATTGCCAGATAGCAGTACTTGGAGTCACCTTGGAATGAAATTATCGATTATTTGAAGGATGATCATGAGGAACCACCTTCGAATAATTGGCCTGACAAGAATAATTATTTTTTTTTTGATGAGGATGGAGTACTATATCACAAGAGATATTCCCAAGATAATAAAGAAATATGGGAACAACTAGTCTTGCCTAGTAGCTTAAGTAATCAATTTCAATTCTGAATCATGATTTACCTTGTAGTGGACATTTGAAGTCAAAAAGAATGTGGAGAAAGTTGAAACCAAGATATTACTGGCCAACAATGAGGTCAGATAACATTAAGTATTGTGCTGAGTGTGAAAATTGTCAATTGTGAGAACCACGACACAAGCAAAAGGAACAACCGCTCATGAGTTTTCCAGCAGCAAGACTTTATTTTTTAGAAATGCTTCTGACATTATTAATCCGTTTCCTAAATCCAATGAAGGCTGCAAGTATATTTTAGTAGAAACAGATCATTATAGTAGATATGCAGATGTCATTCCTCTAGTTGATCAGACTGCCCAAACTGTGGCAAGAGCATTAGTCACCTGCATATTTAACAAATACAGCATAGACAAGCTACATCATTGCAGCGAGGAGACTGAAAGCACCAATTCCTGAACTTCATAAATCCAAGATAAACAGTTAATTGTTAAACAAGTCAAAGCATGGATATTTGAATTCAAGTCATTAATAAACATAGAATATTATTCTACTTGTTGACAATAATCCAGACATTATTAATTACTTTTCCAAACAAAAAGTTTAAACCATGATAAGGGCAGAGATTATGAATGAAAATAATCTAACACCTTACTTGTAAAATAATCTAACACCTTACTTGTAAAATTAAAGAACCATAAGTCCACAATAATAATTTTTCTTTTTCAGAAAATGGAAAATATTTGAAAATAATAAATATGTATTGAATGGTTTCCATAGATATAGATTGCACAAATATTATCATACATGATTATTAAATATTAAGAAAATACCATGAACATTAAATTTGATTTTGTGAGAAACAAATATACAATTTATGGGATATCCTTAAAGTTGAAGTTAATTTATAGTGACATGAGACACGATAGTTAAGATTTAATTTACATATCAAACTGGCCGAAATATGGATAATTAGTTCTTTGCAGACGTCACTTGTGTGGAGGATGGAGACCACCTAAGGGGTGAATCCATTCAACTCATTTGACACCATTTGATCCATAGATGATGTTACGCCACCATCATCTGGATCCAGTTTCCTTTCTGATTATTGGAAAGATGAAGACATCTCGCAATGACATTAATGCGGAAGTGAGAGCAATACGAGAATTTTTATTAGACCACCAGAAGCCAGGTATTTTCTAGGATGGAATCGACAGTTTTGATGAACTCAAATTTAAAGAAACAGTGTCAAGTGAAGTGTGTTATGAACTCTGACTTTTGAACCAATTTATTGTGTACTTGATTTTTGTTTCAGATCCCAGGAGTCTATTTGGATGTATGAACTGTGGACATTGAGATACATTTTTATTGACTTCTGTTTATCCAAAAATCTTGAGATTTTGAGAATTCCATATAGCTTCTCAGGACTGTGGACTGAAGTATTGTTTCATCTTTGAATGATTGTCTTTGAACTTTATTTTTTCCTTGTGCAACTGTATCCATAATGATATATTGTTATTAAGTGTATAATATCTATAAATAATTTTGTTTTAATGACTAATCTAGGTATTGAAATATGATGTTATTGGGATTTTTCTGTATTACAAATGTAAATAAGTTATGATATATTAACATTTTATATATATAGGATACAAAAAATTAATCACATAGTACATAAATTTAAGGTCAGACAGGAATCGGAGGCACTTGTCAAACCGATTGCTCTATTGGATCTACAATCAACCAAGAAGAATTCTTCAATCAACATTCGGAAGACCGGGCGCCTTCGAGGTGGAAATCGATTCTTTGAAAGGCAGAGGGATGTAAGGTTGCAGAATTTTATAGATATATTTATTAAAATAATATTGAGATATATGGGGAGGCATGGATTCTATGCATCAGTGATTATATATGCGTTTGCATTGCTATGTTGGAACTAAATTTTGCGAAAATTAAGCGACTAAAGTGCAACCTGGACTAAAGAAAGATTTACAAAAACTAAAATATTATTTGTGAAATAATTTTTTTTATTCTGTAAAGAATCACTGAAAGTTGCCAAGTTATTTTAGAACCAGAGAGGAAACAGGTTTGGTGTTTCACTTTGGAGAAAGAAGGTTGAAACTCAGATGACATGAAGTCAGATCAAATGAATCTGATGACCTGAAATTAGTCTTTGTTATTGGCTATTTGTTCAGAGGGGGAAGCAAAATAATATAATATTTAACGGGTGATACTTTAAAGGAGACCCCGAAACTTAAGAATGAATGTGGCTCGTCCATGGTCTTTGGTTTGATGTCTTGAAGGCCATAATCATGCAGGATTTGCTTGATATAATGTGCCTGTGACAGATGAATTGAACCGTTCACTTGTGACACATTCATACCTAGCAGATGCTTTACCACTCCACGAGGTCGATTTCTTGTTTCACTTTGTCCATGATGGAGGTTAGGATGGAGACATTTGTTGTTGCTGCCACGATGTCATCCACGTAGACTGTTAAGAGAATGGTGCACCCAGCATTGGTGAAGTAGAAAAAACAATCGTCTGCTCTGGATGGAGTGAATTTTAATCGGGTAAGAAGCTGACACAATTTTACGTACCAGCATCTTCCACTTTGTTTGAAGCCGTAAAGTGATTTACGCAATTTGCAGACGTGATTAAGTGGCGTTGATAATCCCTTGGGTGGCGATAGATATATGGTGTGGTCTATCGTTGCGTGAAGATATGCACATTTGATGTCATGCTGGCGTAGTCACATCCCTGTTTTTGCAGCTGTGGCAAACAGTAAGCGGAGGGGTTCCATTCTGATGACAGGTGAGAAACTTAACTCATACTCACTCCCGTAGACTTGTGATGAGCCGATAGCCACCAATCTTGCCTTGAATCTGGACACCGAACCATCAGGATTGTATTTTATGCGGTAGACCCATTTGCTCTTTAAAATTTTGACATTTGGTGGTGGAAGCTCTAAATCCCAAACATGATGATTCATGAGTGAATTCAATTCATCTTGCATGGCCTCTTCCCATTGATGATGTTGGGGAGAAGCGAGTGCTTGTTCATAAGACTGGGGTGTGATTGGTGGAGTGATTAGCAAGTCGGAGTCAGTAAAGTCAGGATGACATAAGGCGGCACGTTGTTTTTCTGACTTCTCTTTTAATCTTTGTGAACGTCGTATTACTGGTTGTGGGGACTTCAACGGGTGGTTGGTTCACTGGTGATTTAGACGAAGAAACTGGAGCATCTTCCATCGATGTGGTTTCTGATGGAGGTGTGACCACTAACGTGTCCTCAGTATCAGATAGGACCTGCATTCTTGTCTCGTCTAATGTTAAAGTGGGTGAGATTGGCGGTACGCTCTGAATGATATGTGGTTCATCAGGCTGTGGTGCTTCAAAGACTGGGGGTTCCATGTGAATTGGAAATACCAGAGGAACAGATGATGGATCTGATTTTCTTGTGGAAATACCTTAGGAAAGAAACGAATGGTACGTGCTCGTAAAAACTTGCTCTCATTGAGCGCATAAATAAGGTACCCAAGAAATGAATTGAGACGGCTACTAACAGGAATTTGTTTCCATGGATAGAAGTGGTAGGCATTGGTCCCATTGTATCCACGTGAAGTAGCTGTAAAGGACGTGTTGACCGTTGACCTTGCACAATGTTGTGAGGGGCATTGTATAATCGTGCCTGAAGGCATGCAACACATGGTTGGTCATCAATTAATGGCGGCAAAACTTCAAGACCGCGCATGCTATGGTGAGTTTCACGGCTGCGGTGAGTTTTTTTGATGACGGATGGCCCGGTGCATTGTGAATGTCACTATAAGTGACAGCCATTGAAAGTAATGGGGGGTCCGTTCAGGAAACTGAATGGATATTTAAGACCACGTTAAAGAACGGGAGGTCCTCCACACCCTCCTGCGCAGCGATGGTCGTGCCCTTGGGTGAAGTAATGGAATAACCTGTTGGGCCGAAAAGAAGATTGTAACCCTGCTTTGATAATTGACTCATGGAGACAAGATGAAGGCACGCGTTTGGGGCATAAAGTGCGTCATGGAGTTTTAAAACTGCTCCTGAATCTAATTACACGCTTGCCGCACCAGTACCGATGGCAGCAATCGTTTTCTTAGGGTCTGCAGTATGTATCCGCTTATGACAGCTTTGAAAACAATCAAAGAACTGTTTTTCTTTAATTACGTGAAATGAGCTGCCCGTGTCAACTATCCAATCCTTGTTTGGAACACCAACACAGTTGGCTGCACGTTTCTTGCTTTGTCCTTTTGTACCCGATTTGCGAGGCTTATGCTTAGGACGTGAAGCTGATGCACGAGGCATGCGCTTTGTCGATACAGGATCCTGTGAACGAGAGGGTATCGCGGTGCGTGAAGTAGCTGGACCTGCAGTAGTGGGATAAATTTTGGACAGACAAACCGTTTTTACATGTCCTTGGCCTCCACAATTATGGCATGTTACGTCTTTTGTTCGACGGGCATTTGGATATTGACGCCGGGAAGAACCAGAGGTGGCACACGAGACTACACCTATTGAGGAATTTAGTGTGGTTTGTTCCTTAAAAACCAAATTTAGTTGACACAGGAAGGTTTCAATTGACATTGATGGGTTTGATTGGACCGCGAGTCTCAATGGAGTATAAGTTGAGAGTAGACCTGCGACCATATGGTCAATCAAAATTTTATCATCCAGAACCAGGGACACTGCTCCAGCCTGAGCACGGATTTGTAGCGCTCTTGCTGCATAGGCATTCGGATCATCAGCAGCTAAGAAACGCAAGGCCGAGAGACGCCGCATTATTTCAGCCTGTGTCACTGAATCTGGCCTTCCATATCGACGCTTAATTGCTTCCCACAATGTATAGGGATTGTCATCTTGAAGCATGATGACAATATCATCACTCACCATACTCAGGAGGTAATGCCGTACTCTTGCCCGATCAAGGCGCATGGGTGAGCTGGTGATGCTTCTGTAGGGAGAGAGATCTTTTCTTGGACATATTTGGCTAGCCCTTTGGTTTCGAGAAAGGTTAAAACTCGATATACGTCCATTGAATATAATTGGCACTCATTGGCCTAGGGAGGGAACTACCCTCTTCAAAATATGATTCCTCCATATTGTATTAAAATAAAAGAAAGAAACCACGCTCTGCTACCATTTGTTCAGAGGGGGAAGCAAAATAATATAATACTTAAGGGGTGATACTTTAAAGGAAACCCCGAAACTTAAGAATGAACGTGGCTCGTTAAAAGACTTTTATTTTGGTTTAAAAAATGCAATATTTATTTATAAAATATCAAAATATTCTATACGAAAGAATGTTCTATACAATATGATTTAATTGAGGAATAGGCATTGCAATCTCAATTACAAAAGAAAAAATATTTTTCGGAATAAAATAAAGAAATACTTAAATGTACGTTAAATACAGCAAAAAACACTGTAACGAGAAATATTAATCGATACATTGAGCGAATTGACTTTAAATATAAAAAAGAATTGAGACAGACCAATTCCTTATAAAGAATAAGGAAAAGAAATTCACAAATTCCCATTAATTGTCTAAAGAAAGACTGCGAAATGATAATCAATTAATAATGGGGAATAAAAATGAAATTGTGCAGCATGGCATCCCTTGTGCGCGTTATTGTTGAAATAGCATTAAAAGAAATTTCCTTATTACCTTATGGGGTAACCCGCAAAACAATGCTGCTCGATCAAGAACCATGGCTGCCGCGAGAAAGTGAAAAAATTCAATAAGAAACTAAACATCGAACGGCAGGGTAGGAGTAATTTGCAGAACATTGGAATGAAAATGATAAATGGAAGTTGAACGCCATGCTGCAGTCTAGGAAGGACGTAGAGGACTAGAAGGAGGGACGACTGATCAAGCCAAAAGCTGGAAGTGGTCTGACTGAAAATAAAAAAAAACAGTAACCACGGAAAGAACATCAACAATAGTGGGACACACATCCTCGTGATCACGAAAATTATTCGTGAGGGACAACTAGCTGCAGACAGTGATAATCACCTGGAGATTTTTTAATTAACATTTATTAAAACAATATATACTAACAATCACTGTCTGCAAAACAGTAAAAAAAAACTTAAAGAATAGAAAAAATAGAAACTTAAACTATATCTATTTTTACATAAAAAAATCTGAGTTTTTCCCGAACACTATTAATAAAAGCATGATTTTTTGTGGTTACAGAGATTTTGACAGAGAATCAGTTAAGGTACTGTTTTGAACAAAGTCAGATGCAGGCTGCTTTACTCATGTAATTTGATTAGTCTTCACTTTGTGAACAACTACTGTTCACATAGTGAGAAATACAAAATTCTTTTATTTAAGTTTTGTTCTGGTTTCATATGCATCAAGATGCTATTTGTTTGGTTCAAAACCTGAGGACTTTTTTGATGAGATGTTAAAGTGGAGAACCCACTTAAAAGATTATCTAAAGTTCCATAAAGTGCAGTTGATATATTTCCTGGTATTTGCAACCATGTCCTGGGCCTAGATATGAAGATATCAAGAACATCATTATCAGAACAGGAATGAAGAGGATGAGATACCCAATAACCCATTGCTTGAGAAACAAACCACGGACAGCCTAGCAGAGTTGAGCAGTCGACAAGATACAGGTATTGGACATTGAAACTGAAACACCTGGTAGAAATCCAAAATCTTTATTTAATAAGGTGTTGGGCCACCGTGGGCAGCCAGAACAGCAGCAACACGTCTTGGGAAGGATCGGTAGAGGTCCTGCACAGTTTGCACCCCAGACCATTACTGATCCACCCATTACTGATCCACCTCCGTGTTTGACTGTGGGTGCCAAGCAGTCTGGGTTGTAGGCATCAGAGGGGCTCCTCCAGACGAATACCCTCCCTGTTGTTTGGAAGACAGTGTAGCTGGACTCGTCCGAGAATATGACGCGTTTGAGGTCATCCAACGTCCAGGTTTTATGCGTCCGGCACCACTGAACCCGCTTGGAGGCATTTGTACTACTGATGAAAGGCTTCGGTATAGCAACCCTGCCATGGATGTTGGATTTATGCAGGTAACGACGGATTGTCTTCGTGCACACAGGTTCCTGGAGGTGTGTATTCATTTCTGCGGTGATTTCTGCTGCAGTGGTTTTCCGCTTTCGTGCAACAATCCTGGTCAATGTCCTGACGTCTCTTTCCGACAACTTCCGTTTTCCCCTGCAGTTGCTCCTCCTGGATGTGGTTCGTCCTTCCTGTTCATATGCACACATCACCCTGGATACTGTAGCACGTGAGACATCACAAAGTGTGGCAGTTTTGGACACAGATGCACCTGCTAGACGCGCCCCAACAATCTGCCCTCTTTTGAAGTCGGATATGTCTCCCATTATAGCGCTCTGCACAGACAATTTGAAGCTTGCTATCGAACTTTTCTACTGGAGTGACTACCAAGACCTCTGACACGTGATTCATTGATATGCATACGATTAATTACCTAGCAGAAGGTTCTATTCAGCCCTGGGGGTAACCAGTGCTATTTGCGAAGGTGTTTCTGTTTCAATGTCCAATACCTGTAAGTTGCTAATGGATTCCATAAGGCCAAGTTTCAATACTTATTAGTACACATATTTGTTTCATACATAACAAACACATTGTTTACTAAACACTATTTTTTCACTAGGTTGATTGATACACACATTTCATCTAAATTTTATGTATTTCTTGGAAACATTTATTTACATCTAATTTTATTTGGGAGATTATATTGACATGTATATTAAAGCTAGAAAACCTACCACCTTATGAAGAAATATTTACCTTAGGATATTGTTAGAATCTGATTTATGTGGTAACATGTTGAATTAAAGTAGACAAGTATCTAAATTCTCATTTTTAAATTGTCACCAGATCAATATGATCCTTTTTCTAAGAAAACTTTTTAAGTTGATAGAATTCTTTGGATAGAATATTTATCCATATAAAATAAGTCTTAAGTACTTAAAAAGAATTGCTATAAAATCAGAATTGGTTACCTTATTAAATTGAATAATTGGACTGAATGTTGACTTTAAAAGTTATTATAATAATCATTTTGTTACAACTAATTATTGGGTAATAGAGAAATATTGAAATTTTAGTTTTATTGAAGAGAATTAATCAAAATTTATTATCTATATATAAATACAGCAAGACATTTTTTGTTATGGAATTTTACGTGTGTTAACATGAACGAATACACATGAAACTTATATGGTTGGAAAGTTCCTGTGCTCTAGATGTGCACAATATATTTTGTTTGCGTATTTGTTCACGTTAACACAGGTAAAAAGCGTTTCAAAAAAGGTAGCATTAAGGAACAGGTTGTGCACTATATTTGTCAACGCATGTAGCATTGCCTTTTTTATTGTTTTTTTAAATAATAAATATCAAACTAAATCAAATCATTGTTGATGTTCATTTGAAAGAATTTTAATTGTTGATGTTCATTTGAAAACATTAGAAACTCATATATACTCTGCAGCTTTTGAAAGTCAACGAAGTGATTTCAGAACCTGAAGGTTCCCAAGATTTTTATGAACTTATAAATTATTCCATAGAAACAACTGCTTAAAAATTGTTTTGTAGTGGAATGTCATAGTATTGTACTTCTTAACGAAAAAAATAGAGGCTTTACAATACTGCATTATAAAAACGACGACTAGTTTCGGCTTTATTACCTGCCTTTCTCAAGTCTGCATAAGAGAGGGGTTACAATGCTTTATATACACAATCTCTGGTACTCGATTGGCTCGTAAAATACAACATAAAAGGGGGAACAAATTATGTGATTGGTAGAACAATACAAAGAAACAAATTAAAGGGCTAAATATGTGATTGGTCGAACATTACAAGATATTCAAAGAATCATAACATATTGAAGGGCAAATTTTCGTGATTGGTCGAACATTACAGGTTGCGGTTGGACAAATTACAAAAAGTCTTGCAGCTGGCGTAAGAGATGGTAGCTGTCGAAATATTGTTGGGAATTTAAAAGTACCTTCTTATTTTCTGGTTTATTTAATGCTTTATAAATTTCTATTTCTTCTAGTATGAAGGTATTTTTTGGGTTATTGGAGTATCTCAGGATCTCAGTGACTTCGTCTATTGTCCTGGTCGGGTGTTTCTCTTTCGTCAGATGTTCAGCGTAATTCGATTTCTTGTCATCATTTACGTATGATTGTATGTGTTCATCAAACCTTGTTCTAAACGAGCGGTTCGTCATTCCTACGTAAAACTTTTCACATGAAATACAATTTAGGTGGCATACGCTGCTTGCATCGAAATTAAAGGAAGGAGAAGGGGGGAGAGGTTAATTCTGATAAGTTGACGAGTGCTTGAGACTGTGCGGAACGATATATTCAGTCCTAGTTTTGAAAATACTTTGGCCAATAGGTAAATGGACTCGTCCGTAAACGAAAATGAGACCCACTTCCTACTGGTGTTTTTGGGCTTTTGTCCGCTGAATTTCAGTTGGCGAATCCTGTCTTTGAGGAGACTGGTGGCAAGATTAGGAGGTTAGCCGTTACATAGGGCTAAGGAACGGATAGTCTTAACTTCATTTTCTTTTTCAGTCTTGTTTAGGGGCATAGTTAAAACTCTGTCAATCATGTATCGGAATGCGGCTAATTTGTGGGATCTAGGATGTGCAGAGGAAGCATGAATAAGATTGGAGGATGTGGTTGGCTTGCGATAAATGCTGAAGGCAAACCATTTAGTTAGAGGGTCCTTTGATATACGGAGATCGAGGAATGGGATGGAGCAATTGGATTCTGTCTCTAGGGTGAATCGAACAGAAGGGTCGACGTTATTAAACTTGCTTAGAAGGGCATCAGGCGTCGTGTATCGGTCATCATAAACAATCAGTATATCGTCTACATTCCGTTGATAACTGGTGACGATTTTATTGTCGAGGGTAGGCTGGACATGCTTGGCTTCGAAATCCTGCAGGTAAACTTCGGAGAGGAAAGAGCTTAAGGAAAAATCCATTCCCAGGCCGGCGGTTTGTAAATACAGAGACTCGTTGAAAGCGAAATAATTCTGTTGGAGTATAACATCTAAGATTGCAAGGATGTCTATAGCGTCTTGTTTAGGCATGGGTGAGGCATACAATATGCGTTCAAGAATTTCGAGGGTCACTGGGACGGGGACATTTGTATATAAATTAACAATGTCTAGAGATAGGGTGTAGACGTGTTCATGACCTTCAATTCCCTGAAGGCTTTTCATTAGCTCGAGACTGTTTCGAATGTTGTGGGTATTGGGCAAAATATTGAGGGAGAATAGATATTTCGATAGAATTTTATTAATCTTGTGGGCTGGGGCAGGGGTGTAGTTGACCACAGGGTGGATTGGATGGTTGGGTTTGTGAACTTTCACAAAAGCGTTGAGGGTAGGAGAGGATGGGTTCATAGGGATGTTCTTCCGAAGGTACTTGAACTTATGGGATTTATTCACGACTTTAATTATAGCTGTATGGAAAGACTTGGTCAGGTCGGACTGTAGGGATTGGAAGTTGTGCTGGTTAATGAAGTCCTCAACTTTCCTTGTATAATCATCTTTATGGATGATAACCGATGCGTTGCCTTTATCAGTTTTGACTATTAATGCATTGTTGGTGTTGAGTTTATCTAAAATATTCTTCTTGGTGGAACAAGCTATGGATCGGGGAATTTGGCGGGACGTATCAATAACGCGTGGGAGCACGTTACCTGCTATGATTCTATTGGGGACGCGGTCGGCTTTTGGAAGAGTACGGATGGCTCGTTCGGTGTCACATATAAGGTCAGAAATAAGATGTTTGTTGAAGGTGGGACGGATGCAATGTTTAAGGCCTTTATCTATGAGGGCTTGTTCATGGTCGTCATATATGATATTGGTGAGGTTAACCGTGTTGCGGTGGAATTGGAAAGGTTGAGATGGGGTATGGATGGGGGGAAGAGGGGACGGGGTGGACGTATAGCGGTAAGTTTCGAACACAAGCTGGCGTACTTACATTCTTTGAAGTTTGTGAGTCTTTCTTCGTCTCTTCTGACGAGGTCGATTATGGCTTCTGCTCTGATGAAGTTGGCGAGTTCGATGTGGCAGTACAGGACTTCTCTGTTGAGTCTTTTATTCTTTTGTAAAGGGTGGAGGTGGCTTTGGTAATCCATACTGTTATAGCTGTGGCTCTTGCTGCTTGTGCTATCGGGGACTTATTTCTTACGACTACCTGGGCGTACTTGGGCTGGGGGTTTTCTCTTAAACACGTCTTGTTGAACCAGATATTGAGCAATGTAGCATGTAGCTTCCTTTTATGGAACATCTTATAGATGAGGGATGAAATATCTTGTAGTGGAATGGTCATAGTATTGTACCTCTTAACGAAAAAAATAGAGGCTTTACAATACTGCATTATAAAAACGACAACTAGTTTCGGCTTTATTACCTGCCTTTCTCAAGTCTCCATAAGACAGGGGTTACAATGCTTTATATACACAATCTCTGGTACACGATTGGCTCGTAAAATACAACATAAAAGGGAAAACAAATTATGTGATGGGTTGAACAATACAAAGAAACAAATTAAAGGGCTAAATATGTGATTGGTCGAACATTACAAGATATTCAAACTTATTGAAGGGCAAATTTTCGTGATTGGTCGAACATTACAGATTGCGATTGGACAAATTACAAAAAGTCTTTCAGCTGGCGTAAGAGATGGTAGCTGTCGAAATATTGTTGGGAATTTAAAAGTACCTTCTTGTTATCTGGTTTATTTAATGATTTATAAATTTCTATTTCTTCTAGTATTGGGGTATTTTTTGGGTTATTGGAGTATTTCAGGATCTCAGTGACTTCGTGTATTGTCCTGGTCGGGTGTTTCTCTTTCGTCAGATGTTCAGCGTAATTCGATTTCTTGTCATCATTTACATATGATTGTATGTGTTCATCAAACCTTGTTCTAAACGAGCGGTTCGTCATTCCTGAAAGTTGAGGACTTCATTAACCAGAACAACTTCCAATCCCTACAGTCCGAACCGACCAAGTCATTCCATACAGCTATGGTTAAAGTCGTGAATAAATCCCATAAGTTCAAATACCTTCGGAAGAACACCCCTATGAACACATCCTTTCCTACCCTCAACGCTTTTGTGAAGATTCACAAACCCAACCATCCAATCTGCCCTGTAGTCAACTACACCCCTGCCCCAGCCCACAAGATTAATAAAATTCTATCGAAATATCTATTCTCCCTCAATATTTTGCCCAATACCCACAACATTCGAAACTGTCTTGAGCTAACGAAACGCCTTCAGGGAATTGAAGTTAATGAACATGTCTACACAGTATTTCTAGACATTGTTTATTTATATACAAACCTCCCCATCCCAGTGACCCTTGAAATTCTTGAACGTATGTTGTATGCCTCACCCATGCCTAAACAAGACGTTATAGACATCCTTGCGATATTAGATGTTATACTCCAACAGAATTGTATCGGTTTCAACGAGTCTATGTATTTACAAACCGTCGGCCTGAGCATGGGTTTTCCCTTAAGCTCTTTCCTCTCTGAAGTTTACCTGCAGGATTTCGAAGCTAAGCATGTCCAGCCTACCCTTGACAATGAAATCGTCATCAGTTATCAACGGTATGTAGACGATATACTGAATGTTTATGATGACCGATACGCTACGCCTGATGCCCTTCTAAGCAAGTTTACTAACGATTCACCCAATTGTTTCACCCTCTGTTCGATTCACCCAATTGTTTCCTCCCGTTCCTCGATCTCCGTATATCAAAAGACCCTCCAATTAAACGGTTTGCCTTCAGCATTTATCGCAAGCCAACCACATCCTCCAATCTTATTCATGCTTCCTCTGCAAATCCTAGATCCCACAAATTAGCCACATTCTGATATATGATTGACAGAGTTTTAAGTATGCCCCTTAAAAAGACCGAAAAAGAAATTGAAATTATGACTATCCGTTCCTTAGCCCTCTGTAACGGCTACCCTCCTAATCTTGTAACCGGTCTCCTCAAAGACAGGATTCGCCAACTGAAATTCAGCGGACAAAAGCCCCAAAACACCAGTAAGAAGTGGGTCTCATTTTCGTTAAACGGGTAAGTCCATTTACCCGTTGGCCAAAGTATTTTCAAAACTAGGACTGAATATATCGTTCCGCACCGTTTCAAGCACTCGTCAACTTATCAGAATGAACCTCTGCCCCCTTCTCCTTTAATTTCGTCGCAAGCGGCGTATACCACCTAAATTGTTTTTCATGTGAAAAGTTTTACGTAGGAATGACGAACCGCTCGTTTAGAACAAGGTTTGATGAACACATACAACCATACGTAAATGATGACAAGAAATCGAATTACGCTGAACATCTGACGAAAGAGAAACACCCGACCAGACAATAGACGAAGTCACTGAGATCCTGAAATATTCCAATAACCCAAAAAATACCTCCATATTAGAAGAAATAGAAATTTATAAATCATTAAATAAACCAGAAAATAAGAAGGTACTTTTAAATTCCCAACAATATTTCGACAACTACCATATCTTACGCCAGCTGAAAGACTTTTTGTTATTTGTCCAATCACAACCTGTAATGTTCGACCAATCACGAAAATTTGCCCTTCAATATGTTATGATTCTTTGAATATCTTGTCATGTTCAACCAATAACATATTTAGCCCTTTAATTTGTTTCTTTGTATTGTTCAACCAATCACATAATATGCCCCCCCCCTTTTATGTTGTATTTTACAAGCCAATAGTGTACCAGAGATTGTGTATATAAAGCATTGTAACCCCTCTCTTATGCAGACTTGAGAAAGGCAGTAATAAAGCCGAAACTAGTTGTCGTTTTTATAATGCAGTATTGTAAAGCCTCTATTTTTATCGTTAAAAATTGTTATTAACCAACTATTCAAAATATTTCTATAATTAGTAGGTAAGCAATTTATGTATATTTCGTCGTTTTCTAAGCTATTTGAATTTTTTTTCATACATTTTGAAAGTAATATTTTTTAGTTAAAAATAAAATAAATACCAATTTTTTGATCTTTATTTATTTTTTAAAAGTTTTATTAACTCTCTTTCTTTAGTAACAAAAAAGTTATCGATTTTTGGTCAGAAACGGACCTTAATTTTCCACAATGGGACGGCAGGAGAGATGCAGAGATAGGGAGGGACAATTTAGCTTAAATATAAATATTATATTTAGATAATAATTCGATAGATATATTAAAAGATACCTTTAGATTTTCAAAGTTATCATGGCGATGAAATGAATTGGGAGTGTCAGAAATGTCATGCAAAGCATTTTGGATATTTATTGTGGAATCTATTTTTTATTCTTCAACGTTTATTGACAAGCAAGATTGAGGCTAGAACAATTACTCATTTATTTTTTATTCTCAGAAATGTGATCGAATTTCGATCATTGGGGGATCCTAGTACCTTTAAATATTATCATTCTTTCAAACTAAATTTGATTCATGTACCAAAATAGACAGTATTATCTCTTTCATTCTTTAATTCACATATTTACATCATTTTATATTGTTAATTGTTCCCTTTACATTGTTAATAACTATATTTTTGTTAATGTTAGATGCAATCTTTTGATGTTTAATTGTTTATTTATTGCACCAGTTTGCTTCTACTGGCCAGACTTGTGTTGGATGTTTAAGTTATGCAAGAGGATCAACCCACTTGAATCTAAATTATTAATAATTAATATTTTATTGCTTTAGGACCTCACTCCAAATTCTAAATTAACTATTCGATATTATCGACCCTACAAAACCCTTACAGAATTGAATCAGCTCAAACTCTTCCACGGAAATTCCCAAATCTGTCAGCTCTCCTATCAGGATTCGCACACGTGTTAGTCTCCTGATCACGCTTTTCCAGTCTAGCGCATTCTAGTTTTAGCTCAATACTCCAGTGTCTTGCTCCTCCCTCGTGGCGTTTCTTAAGATATTCCCACAATTCCTTAGCATTAGAAACACCTCGTGTGGCCAGAACTTGTTTATTAGTCAGGGATAACATTATTGTTGCATATGCCTGATCATTTTTCTTGCTCCATTTTTTCCAGAGTTTAGTCGCTTGCTCACTCTCCTGGCTTTTGGTTCGTCTTCTCTGACTGTCTCATACAGTCTTTTTCCTTTCACAGTGATGGCGCATTCGAAGATTCCATAGTGTGTAGTTGCTGGCTTCCAGAGGGTCTATTTTCGCACATCCAAAACTGTTGCCGTCACCCATCTTTTTCTCTATAGGCTCGTTTCACGTAGCAGTGAACTAACGACAGACCTCTGCTACCATAAATGTTTAAATATAGTGTGGTACTCGATGTTTAAATATAGTGTGATACTCGATGTTTCTTTAAATTTAATAAGGTTTAAAGAAATTTTTACAGAGATTTTCTTTACAGCGATTACACATTGCAACCACAGATTGCTACGCAAAAGATTCGAATGAATAAAAAATAAGCTCATTAAGCATAAACAATATGTGCACGTTACTCAACAATTACTCGTGCTACAACACAGTAAGGTAATAAGTCTTTCAGTTTAAGAAAAATGTTAATTGTTAGCCCTCAAGTACCAATACCTCCTAGAAATAAAGCCAAACAACCAAAACGTCATACATTGTTACAACATCATAAATTGACCAAATTTAAGGCTTATTATTGGTAGAAATACCACTAACAATGGTCGAAATATGATGATGTAACAATGTATGACGTTTCAGTTGTTTGGCTTTCTAGCAGGTGTTGCCAGTACTAACATGCAGTCTCAAGGATCGACCCATAGAATTTTTGGCGCTACAGCTCAAACGCGTATAAATAAGTGGTTGATTTCTTGTGTACCTTCACTTTTCAGATGTTCCTATGATATATGCTTAAGCAACACTTTTTATGTAAACGCCCTAGTGAATTATTCGTACTTTCGGTCCTGTGGGCCAATGTTAGTAATGGTGTAATTATTTTCAATTGATATTTTAATTTTTTTATTTATTTATTTTGTTAATTTTGATTAAAAATAATTCAAAAAACAGAACATACACAGAAAAGATATAGAAAATTTATTTGCTTATAGATATATAGCCAATAGGTGAAGTTCTTTGAATGAACATAAGAAATCCTAATATTGTGCCTTTCTTTATTTTCATGAACAAATTCTGTCGTAATAAATAAATTTGTGTTGTTTATTTTTAATTTTTGTAGAAGATAGTTTATTGATATTTATAGTTTTGAATATTTTTATAATTATTGATTTTTTTTGTTAATTTTTTTTATTTGTTTCATTATTATATGCTATTGTTGTATTTAAACAATATGATTTTCGAAACAAAGTGATTTTATTTGCTTTGTTGCTACAAATTACTCTTAGAGACTGAAATACATCATTTCTTATTTTATTTTATTACCTAAGTATATATCTAACAAATTTGTAATAAAGTTTCAATGTTTGTATATAATTTAGAATTTCTAAATATTCCACGATTTTGATTCATTTTTAATGTTTCTCAACCAGTTGTGCAAAACAACATATATAATCTTTCAATTGACATTAATATCTGCAAACATGTAAATAAATGTAAGATTTGATATGATGTAAATACAGTATATTGATCTGAGACCGATGTTAGTAATGATGTTTGTAAAATTCATGGCTATATCTTATTTTTAATTATTTCATATTTGCAAGACATATTTATAAATAAACAATAAAAATTTAATTTAAAACATACATTTGCTTTTCAACTTTAGTGTAAACTTTTTAAAATAAGGAAATTAATTTATAATAAAAGTGGATTTTGGATGAACAATTTTTTAAATAATTATTTTTTTCTGTTGGAAATAATGACTGATAGAAAAGAATGTTGATATCATCAGGATTAAAAAAATTCTTCAAGATAGTAATCTGTAAATATTTTGCTTGTAATCAGTTGTGTTGTAAATACCGATAGTTTATTGTTCTTGGGTTATTAGGATTGTTTTTTTTTTTTAGGAGACTACTTGTGTGAAATTAACAGTTCATGGCTTTCTCGGTGTGAGACAGTCATGATGCATTATTGGCTCAATGGATGGATGTATCACTTATGCTGTAAACATGTATGTGATTTCATTTGCCCATTTGGATGGTATCAAACTTGTTTTCTATCATTCATTATTTCCAACAGAAAAAATTATTAAAAAATCGTTCATCCTAATACCATTTTCATTATAAATTAAATTCCTTATTTTAAAAAGTTTACAACTAAAGTTGAGATGCAAATGTATGTTTAAATTTAATTATCATATATTAAACAATTAAAAAGCAAAAAAAAAAAAAAAAGAAAAATAGAGATACTACGAGAAGTATTAAACTACAACAAAGAAAAAAGAAATGCTAATTATTTACAATTTTTGTTTTAATTTTAAAATAACAAATATTTATGTCTTAATAATTTTATAGAAAGATTCAGATGGTAAGAAACAGATATTGTTAAGAATATTGGTTTTAAGCTCATGTTTAATAAGGAAATACACATTTTTAAATTACTTGTAAATTGTTTTTAATTTTTCACCTTACATTTTTATAGCGTTTCTCATACATTCCTCGTAATTGATGTGTTTCTAAATTAAATGTATTTTTAATAACAGTTTTGTAGTCTCACTGCAATGAACAAACATTTTAATACTTGAAGGTAAAAAAATATAATACACAACATAAGGGCTAATGAACTTAATATTTCAGATAAGAATAATATCTGTAATCATCGTAATGACACATTAGATAAAGTATTCTCAAATTTTCCAGTCAAAATTATACGTAGTACTTTATCAATTGTTCCTGAAGATAAGTTCCATCCTGCGCTTAAGATACAATTTCAAATGAATCCTAAAAAGAGCTTAATTTATTCTCCTCATTTGTATAATTTTCGTGCTGGAAACTTTGAAATGTTGTATAATTATCTTAAATCATTCAATTGGCAATTAATTGATGAGTTTAATGATGTAGATCAGATTTGGGACTTTATTGTGAATACTATTAAAACTTCTTTCGAACTTTGTTTTCCTAAATTGACTTTGCCACCTTTGGACAAAATGCGTACTTATCCTGTTTGGTTTTCGAGTGAATCTATAAAATTATGTAATCGTAAAAATAAACTGCATAAATTATATCAGAAGTCTGGATGTTGTAAAGTGTTAGATAGCTTCAAATCAGCAAGAAAGCAATTTAAATTATTTAGAAAAATGGATTACAATAATTATTTTCATAAGATGGAGACTGATCTTATTCATGACTCGAAAAACTTTTGGTCGTTAACAAAGAAGCTCTTGGGTAGCAAGACAATGTACACTGATAAACTTGAAAGTTTGGATTGCATTAGGTTATTAGAGGGACTTGAACGAAATTTTAGTCAAGACTCTATATTAAAGGCTGATTATGAAGGTCTGTCTGAATTTTGGAAAAAAATTGATATACCTTTTTCGTTAATGTCAATTACGGAATTAACTATAATCGCAGCAGCTAATAAAACTAAAGCTTCCAGGCAGCTAGATTCTAATGGTATTCCTGATTATATTTACAAGGGGTGCATTGATGCCCTTTCTAGTCCTTTTTGTAAATTGTTTAATATTTCGTTAAGTTCAGGTATTTACCCAGCTGCTTGGAAGAGTGTTAATTTCCATCTTATTCCTAAGACTACATCTCCGATCTTAGCCTCTGATTTTCGGCCAATAACTGTGTTATCATTCCCGGCGAAATTACTAGAAACTATTGTTGCCAAGTCTTTGTCTGTTTTCATAGATCGATTTCTTCCACCAGAACAGCACGGCTTTAGGAAGAATAGGTCTACAGTTTCTAATCTCGTAGATTTCACGTCATTTGTTGCTAAGAATATGGATGCAAGAGTCCAGGTCGATGTAATATATCTGGACTTTTCCAAAGCATTCGATAAAGTTAATATTAAATTGTTATTGGAAAAACTTAAAATAATTGGATGTTCCTCCTTGTTATTAAATTGGTTCCGTTCTCTATTAATCGGGAAGTCTTTTTCTATTGGAAAAGATCTTTACATTAGGAAAGGTCTTATTAAGAGTGGTGTCCTCAGGGATCTCCTCTAGGATCCGTTCTTTTTAATGTTTTAATGGCGGATATTGCCTATTATGTTAATACCAGGTCTGTCAATTTTCTTATGTACGCCGACGATTTAAAATTATTCAAATGTGTAAAAAACTGGTCCGACTGTCAAGAGCTTCAAGATGTAATTAATAAGGTTAGCTGCTGGGCCTGTAATAATGGTCTCACTCTTAACGCCAAAAAATCGTCTATAATGACTTTTTCACGCAAAACAGTTAACTTCGTTTTTAACTATCATCTTGACTCTGCCCTTTTGTCTTCTAGTATTCTAGTCAAAGATTTAGGTATTCTTTTCCAAACCTCTCTTTCTTTTGCCAACCATAAAAAATCTTTGACTAAAGAAGTGTGCAAAAGAATTGGTATCTGTAAGAGGTTGTCGAATTTCTTTAAAGACCCGCTTACCTTTTTGACCCTTTTTAAATCTTTGATTTTATCAAAAATTATGTATGGCATCTGGATCTGGTAATCAGGCAATACGCAAAATTTTATCTTGTAGCAAAAAAATGTAAACAATTTTTATAAGTTTTTAAAATTCAAATTTCCACGTAATAAATTGTTGGATAATAATTCCTCCATTTTCGACTTATCTGTTAATTATCATATTTTTATGTACAAAACCTTCTCCCGAATTATTTCAGGCAGCATTTGTGTGCCTGACTTACATTTCAATCTTCTCGTTCGCCAGTCTAGGTCGAAGAGGCAAAGTAAGGCGCTGTTATCTTTAAGAAAATGGAGAACTAATTTATCGAATATTGATCCGTTTTACAAATTAAAAGTTAAATTCGACGAATTCGCTTCTGGACAAAAGGAAGTTATCCTTTCTGCTTTCTAGTTTTTAGTTAGTATTATTAATATTACTAATTTATCATATCTTCATAATTAATTTTATTATTATTGCTGTTGTATTGCTACTGTTTTATTATATTAATAATTTTATTATTTTACTTGCATTTATTTTTTTCTCTATTAAATGTATACGAGGTCTGTTCAAAAAATACGTAGACTGACGTCATAAAACAAAATATACTTTATTCAGAAGTTACACATCTGGGTCCCCTTCAAAGTACTCTCCTCCCCGACGCACACACTTATCCCAACGGTGTTTCCACTTTTGGAAACAGTCCTGGAACGCTTCTTTTGTGATGTCCTTCAGCGCCTTCGTCGCATTTGCCTTTATGTCGGGAATCGTCTCAAATCTCCTTCCTTTCAAAGGTCTTTTGAGTTTGGGAAACAAGAAGAAGTCACAAGGAGCGAGGTCAGGTGAGTAGGGTGGGTGAGGAAGAACAGTGATCGAGTGTTTGGCCAAAAACTCTCGAGTTCTGAGGGCTGAATGGGCTGGAGCGTTGTCGTGATGAAACAACCGGTCACCACTCGTCCACATTTCTGGCCTTTTCCGCCGGATAGCATCCCGCAGACACAAAATTAACACAAAATTTCACAGCAACTCTTTGCTCGTTCAAGTTACTCATTCTAAAAATCCGCCAAACGAAAAAAACACACTTCACAAACAACCGCGTAGCTAATCAACCAATACTGATATTTGCAATCAAAAAACTGCCTTGTAATCAGCGGATCTGTCAGAAGATGGCGACACCAAGCGATTTTGATTGGGACCAACAGGGCCCGCGCAATTCAAACAGTCTACGTATTTTTTGAACAGACCTCGTATTCAGTAACCTCGTTTTGGGGAACAACAGGCTTATCGCCTGTTGGGGAACAACATCGGGTTTGGACTTCCGGTTTATCTGGTGGTTTCCCCTCCCCTGTTGTTGTTGTTACATAATAAAGCATACTAAAAATTATTTAAAACTAGAAGCGAACCCACCCAATTGTATAATCGGGAAATAACCCATCGTTAGATAACCCATTATTAGATTTTTTCTTTGTTGTGACATAGTCCACCATTGCTGATTACAAGGCAGACAAATGCAAATGATATAAAATGCAAAGTTACAAAACATCGTGTAATGTTAATGCAATGTTAGATAATGATTGTTGTAATTGCATATATTAAGTTTATTCAAGAAAAGTTGATTTATTTCTCTTATTTCAACTGTTTGAATAATAAATGATTTGTTACTTTCAGTTATATTGATTAATTGACCAATTCATGTCAATTGGTGATCAATATTAATTTAATTATAGCAGAAAATTAAATTCAGATAAGGACTATAAATTTAACATGAAAACTGTGTTCAGTATATCTAAAATATCTTATGCATCCTAGCAGCATAACGATTTTAAAAAATAATAAATGATTCATATTATATAAAAATCATTTCCATTATTTATTCACTGTCATTTACACTCACTCACCAAAAGTCATGGCACACCTGCCTAATAACGTTTTGGGTCCCCTCTGGCCCAGATAACGGCGACGACCTGTTGTGGAAGAGAGTCAACCAGTCCCCGGAACACATGCACAGGCAATGCAAGCCATGCCGCCTCCACTGCACTCCATGACGATGCTGCATTTACCAGTTGTGTTGGTGACGCCTAACAGATTGTTCGATGACGTCTTGGAAATGCTCAGTGGGATTGCAATCTGGGGAACATGGAGACCAAATCATTGTCGTGAAGTCGGTAGCAGGTTCCTCCAGCTACTGACGCTTCACAAGGGCTACGTGTGGAGGCGCATTATCTTGCTGGAAGATCAACGTAGGAAGTAGAATGCAGAGTGGATGTCAGGTCCACTATTGGACCCATTGCATGCCACGAGAAAACAGCACAGGCCAGTTTGGAGCCTCCACCTGACTGAGTGGTCCCTACCTGACAAGCGGGGTCCATGGCATCGTGTGGCCTGCGCTAAACATGGACACGACCATTGGCCCGATACAGCTGAAACCATGACTCGCCAGGCCAGGCAACCCTTCGCCAGTCCTCAGCGGTCCAATGTTGATGTTGGCTCCGGCTAGGCGTTGCCGACGATGTGCAGCTATCAAGAGTGCCGCCCATCATGGCCTCTTGCTCCCAAAGCCTGCAACTGCCAAGGTTCGCCGAATTGTCGTCACGGATACAGTTGTGGGACGTCCCTGGTTGTACCACATGGTGATTAGGCTCGCTGTCGCCCTTCGGTCAGCAGTTGCAAGCTGGGCGAACACCTTTGGCATCAATGAGGCATGGGCGGCCCTTCCGCTGTCCGACATGGGTTGTAACCCCTCATTGGGTGTACTCTCGATAGACCCTTGGGACGGTTGTGCGGGAAAATTGCAGGGTGTTGGCTAGATCTGATGTTGAGGCACCCATCCATCTGGCACCAACAATCATCTCCCGTTCAAATGCGTATAGCTCTCGGCGTGCTACTATTTCTGCAGCTAGTTTTTCTTACAAAGGTTGTGTGATATGAAGGAATCCTTTGCACCTGCGTTCCGAGAATGGAAGCAGCGGTATCTGTCTCATTACGGACAGGGAACCTGGTTGGAGGGATGTGCTGTGACTTTTGGTGAGTGAATATATATTATACAACAAATGTCAATCCATTTACTAGGCACAGTCTCGTTGATCCACTTTTCAACTAATTCTAAGATCAAATTGCTCTATGTTCTTCGTTTGCTTTCCTGAAGGAATTGCAAATAACCTGCCTTTAACAGCCCCTCAGCTTTCGACAGCACAATATCCTATCATTTTATTTTAAGAGAAAAAAAATGTGGAAAAAACCGTTGGAAAAGCAGAAACTTCATTATAAGCTAGCTTGACGCCTGTGTAAGCTTCCTGTTCCATAGCCTACAAGGTTTAAAGCTATAGGCTACAAGGTTTATAGCCTACAAGGTTTATAGCCATACCATATCTTGTAGGCTATACCTGTTCTTTGCACAAAAATTGTAGAATTATAGTAAAATAATTTTCTATGCTAACTTTATTAAACTTTTGTATTAGTTTAGTTTATAATGCAATCAATAGATGGCATAAGTTCTAGTAATAATGAAAATTACATCTATTATTCAAAACAATGTATTAGAAAGATTGTTGCATGCAAAATTGAAATAAGTGTTCCTCCATGTAATACATTCAAATTTCTCTCGTCCAGTAAAGTTGATGTTTTCGTATATTAAATGGTTGCAATTCATTAGGTCTTACCTAATTCATATCTTGGAAAGTCAAGCTAACGAAGTTTCCCCGATTAAAATACTGCCAACGTCTGTACTAGTAAGTCTTTCAACAGAAAACATTCGTAATTTTTCCAACAAGGTTATGGGCTCAGTAAGCCTAACTGCATGAGTAGGCCTACGTGCTTCCACGCCGGACTTGCATGGAACCAGATGGGCGAAATACACGAACTCTTGAAGGATGAAACCGATGCTAAATCTGCATGGGAAGCTTTACCGAATGCTGTGGAGCCCACTTCTCTTGCTCGAGTCGCAGTACTTGGCCAGAATTTCATCAACCTCAAGATGAAGGAGGGTGAGTTGATGGCCATTTACCTTAGCAGAGTGAGCAACGCTGTCAAGGATCTCCATGATGCTGGGAGGAACGTTGAAGATGATGAATACGCCTTTCAAATGATCAGCAGACTTTTGGCAGAGTATGATGGCGTCGTTCAACAACTGTATCAGCTTCCTCAGACTGATTTCACCTCTGTAAAGTTTCGTGAAATGTTATTACTAGAATTTGATCGTCTGAGGCATCGTGATGAGGATGATGATGTGCAAACTGAGTCTTTCCCCTTAAGTATAAGGAGAAAATCATCCAAGAAGTCTGGAAAGAAATCATCAGAATCCTGTTTCAAAGGTCACAAGCCTGGACTTTCTACCAAGGATTACCTAGAGTATAATGGGTCTTTTTCGAAGGAGAATAAGCAACAGCGATTGAAATCTGGCAGAAAAGGAGCAGTGTTTGCTTCAGCAATGCATGCAGAAGATAGTTCTGTAGAAGAGGCATCGCAAGTTTTTGTACTAGACTCAGCAGCTACTCACCATATTTGTGTAAATAGAGACTGGTTTTCAGCATACACTCCAGTTCATGATGGAACAGTAGACATGTGTGAGGGTTCATCGAAAATTGCTGGAAATTGGATTGTCCAATTCAAAACTTCTGCTGGATATGATTTGACCTTTAGAAATGTTTACCAAAAGATTCTAAAGGTCAAATTTATGATTTGCTCCCAACATGCGTTGAAATCTTTTATCAGCACAACTTGTCCTAGAAGCAGGTTATAAAATTAATTCCAAAGGAATCGATCTTCTTGTAAAAGAATGGTGAACTCGTCCTCAAAGCACCTTTAAAGAGCAATTTTTTTGTCATTCATGGCCATGTTGACATATCGAAAAAGTACTGTATTAGAAGTAATAAAGACTATACTACAAAGAAGAAGCCCGAAGCGAGTCTAGCAGAACGTGGAACCTTGACTTCATGGCATGAACGCTTTGGACATGCAAATGTTGACACAATTAAGAAAATGGCCAAAAATCCCAGTAGAAGATTTTTCGACATGTGTGGATTGTCGCATTGCAAAATCAACTAAGGCCAGCCACCTACATTTAGAAAAGAGGAGATCAACCAGGCCCTTAGAATTAGTACACAGCGATGTGTGGGGCCCAGCGCCAACCAAGTCTCAAGGTGGAGCTTCTTATTTCGTCTCGTTCGTAGATGATTTCAGCCGCCATGTATCAATGTACACCATGGAAAAGAAGAGCGATGTGTTGAAATGGTTTCAGCAATATCGAATCGACAGCGAACGCAAACTTGGTTTATCAATCGTCTGCCTTCGAACAGATAATGGTCTAGAGTTTTGCTCCAAACAATTTGAAGAGGAATTAGGAAAACTTGGCATCAAACATGAACGAACTAATACATATTCACGGCAGACGAACGGCGTTGCCGAACGTCTCAACCGGACGCTTTTGGAACGTGTTAGAACATTGTTGCAGGCTTCAGAGTACCTCATCGTTATTGGGGAGAGTTGCTGAAAACGACTGCATTCTTAAGAAACCGTACAGCGAGTAAGATAATTGGAGGCAGCATTCCAGAAGAGTTGTGGTCGGATGGAAACCAACAGTAGTCCATTTGAAACGAATTGGAAGTCTAGCTTTCTGTCATCTAGAAAAACAGAAGCATCGCAGCAAATTGGAAGGTAGAGCTCGCCTCTGTGTTCTTCTTGGCTACGCTTTCCATACAAGAAGTTACCGAATTTGGTTTCCAGATGACAATAGTGTCAAGGAATCAAAACATGTCAAATTTGATGAGAGCAGACTTGGAATGGAGGTGCTTTGCAACGCAAAGAAGCAGTACATAGAAAATAATTGGAATCCGATTTCAGATTATAGAGATGAACCAGAAGCTTCTTTGGATATTGATGGCGATTTCGAGGAAGATATCTAGAAAAAGGATCCCACTGAGACCGTTATCAAGGAGAGGGAGTCACCAACTCCATCCATATCAGCCTTGCCTCCAATGGCAAAGATCAGCGATTCTTCACATTCCAAATCTGATCATATCTCAAATAAAAAGCTAATTGATGAATGGGAAAGAGTTGTTGTTGAACGGAAGTCTGGTGCATCTGCAGGACACCATGACATTTATTATGCTTGCGGATCTAGCGAGATGTTATAATCGAAACGGGAAGTTTACAAATACTGCCGATCCAACAACATATTTTATGATACATCGCAGTTTGACTTCAGTAAAAAGAACTTGACTGGGACTGTTGCATTCAGTCGAGGTAGAAAAGCGATTGGCCCTGAGAATTCATCAGATAATGAACGACTAGAAGCAAATTGTGTAGAAGTTAAAGTTCCGTCTTCTTACAAGGATGCTCTTGCATCTCCACAATCTTCTTCCTGGCAGTCAGCCATGAGTGAAGATATCGAAGCTTTGAAACAGCGGGGAGTCTTTGAAGAAGTCGCGCAACCAGAAGATGTGAAACTAGTTGGATCTCGGTGGGTGTTTGCCTTGAAATACTTCAGTGTTCAGCCAAAGAAAATTGCAAGATATCGAGCACGTCTGGTGGCGCAAGGTTTCAGTCAACGACTAGGAATAGATTTCTACGAGACCTACACCCCTGTAATCAATTTCACCTTGGTTGTTGTATTCGTCATCATACTAGTAGTCCTGAAGGGGTGGTGCCACATGCATCTGGATGCCAAGTGTGCATATTTGTACGGCGACTTGGATGTTGATATCTGTTTGCAGCCAGCCCCTGGATATGTTCCACAACAACCCTCTACTGTGTGGAGACTGAAGAAAGCACTTTATGGTCTCCATCAGTCTGGTCGTCAATGGTACAGAGAACTGGATTCAACTTTTAGAAAGTTAGGCTTTGAGAAGCTACAAGCAACAAATTGTGTATACTTGTATGGAACCCAAGCAGTTGTGATGGTATACGTCGATGATTGTGCTGTATTCGCAGAATCTCAATCTGATTTAGAGGCTGTAGTTGATCGAATTGCCAGCACCTACGAAATCAAGAATATTGGACATTTGAGGAATTTCCTACCTGTTGAGTTTTTACAAGGTGAAGATGGTATATACTGGATGCACCAACATCAATACATTGAGAAACTCTCAAATAAGTTCTCGTCAGCGAAAGAGATTCCAGTCTACATCCCATTGAAGGTTGGAATGGAGTTTAGTCGGCGAGATTGCCCAACAGATGATGCCAGCACTAGTAAGATGAATCAGGTACCCTATCATTCATTAATAGGTTCCCTGATGTATTTGGCTCAACGGACAAGACCGGACATTCTGTATTCAATTATACTACTTTCCCAATTCAACAGTAGTCCAGGAATCAAGCATTGGAATTGTTTAGAGCAGGTCCTAGATTATGTTGCCACTACAAAGAATCTACGTATAAGACTGACACCGAACAGCAAGAACGTCTTAGTTCTATATGGACTCGAACTGGGCAGCAGATTTGGATGATCGCAAGTCAATTAGAGATTTTATTGGTTTCGTTTTTGGAGTTCCAGTAACCTGGCAGTCATCGAAGCAGAAAAGTGTCGCACTGTCGACAATGGAAGCCGAGTTCCTGGTTATTTCCTCTGGCTGCGTCAAATTCTAGAAGAATGTGAAGGACAGTTTCCACCTTTGGGGACTGTGAAACTGTTTTGCGACAATGAGTCAGCTATCCAGTTTGCCCATAATGGAACTGAACGTTTCTGATGTAAGCATATTGATCTCCACTATCGCTTTGTGCAAGAGGAACTAGAAAATTGAAATTTCGTCCTAGATGAGTTGATAGTAAGAATAATATTGCGGCCTTTTTCACGAAAACTCTAGTTAAAGAAAACTTTGAATTTTTTCGTAATAAGTTATTATTGTAAATAGTTTGAGTATAGTACAGAAAGGGGTGGAATTGTAGAATTATAGTAAAATAATTTTCAATGCTAACTTTATTAAACTTTTGTATTAGTTTTGTTCTAGTAATAATGAAAATTACATCTATTGTTCAAAACATTGTATTAGAAAGATTGTTGCATACAAAATTGAAATAAGTGTTCCTCGATGTAATGCGTTCGAATTTCTCTCGTCCAGTAAAGTTGATGTTTTTTTATATTAAATGGTTGCAATTCATTATGTTTTACCTAATTCATATCTTGGAAAGTCAAGCTAACGAAGTTTCCCCGATTAAAATACTGCCAACGTCTGTATTAGTACGTCTTTCGAAAGAAAACTTTCGTAATTTTTCCAACAAAAATGGCGACAGGTCATCACGTGACTTGGCTGAGCCAATCATTCCGCTGCTTTGTTGGCAAATGACGGGGAAAAGTGTCCATACCATAGCCTACAACAATAGCTTCTTCTGATTGTTGTAGGCTATGGTCCATACTTTATCTATCTAGAACTTTAGGTGAAGCTTGGAGTGCCTTTATAACTAGTGTGTGGCCATGCGTTGGACAGTTTTCTTTTGGTTTTTCATTGTCACGTGTTATTTTCCGCCATGTTGTGTCCAAATTGCGAATATTAAGCATAGTGTTGTGTGGATGCAAGACCCTTTTATGTAATTTTAAAAGAATTTAGTGACCACAAATGTCTTCCTTTGTATAAAAAAAAAGTAGGGCGATCTGGTCGCTCTGAAGATGGTTTTATAATGAAATTTTTTCCTCCCGATTCAGAAAGAGATTCGATTTGGGCCGCGAAGGCGAAAAGAGAAAAGTGGTAACCTTCTGATAACAGTTGCCTTTGATATATTGTATTTCTTCTACTATAATGTGAAAAACCTTTGGTCTAAAAAAAACCAACTTAATTTGTGGGACCATATTATACAAGAGGATGATATTATAGCTGCAAACTTGTTGTTAAAGAACAAAAAATGTAAAGGAATTATGAGAGCAAAAGTATGGCAATGCATACCATATTGTCATGAATTAAGTTTTCAGTTTTACATATTTAGAATTTTATCTGTATTTTGTTGTTGTTGATATTGTTTAATTTACAGACGTGTAGCTTAAATATTTGTTCAGTTGTTTTTAAAATAATACATGTCAGTTTATTATAATCAGTCAATAAATTAGCCATGTTTTTCTTCATATAAGCTTTTATTTATTTATTTATTTATTTATTTTAATGTTTGTTACAAAAAACACCTATTCAGGGCCCATATGGCCAAAAAAGGCCGACGAGTAGGGTCCCCGAAAGGTGATTAGAAAATTACAAAATCACAAGGAACATTTAAAAAAACAAATATATAAGAACAGATTCATAGTCAAAAATCAAAGTTAGAGAAAAGAAAATAGAATAAAAACAAACAAAAACAGAAAAACAGAAGTAATTAAAGTGGCAGAGTCATAAAGTTACAACAATATGTTAAGGAGAGAGATTAGTTGTTAACACAAAAGTTTTTAAACTTTTTTTAAATATACTACTTGTTGGTGAAGAACGAGCCAATTCGGGAAGCAAAAACCGTTGTTTAATACCGATATATGAAACACATCTCCTCAAATAATTACTCTAACTAAAGTATCACCCTGAAAATGAATAGAAAAAGAGGAGGAAAGGAGAAGTTGATGATTAATAATTTTATATACAAACAGGCATAATTGAATAAAGTATATTTGAGTAACAGTTAAAATACCTAAAGATGCGAAGTATTGAGAGATTGGATAAGACTTACATAAGCTTATTTTTAACAGAAATTGTAAAAACCATTTTTGAAGCTTACGTATCCGGGTAAGATTGTACTTATAAGGGAATCCCACATAGCCTATCCGCTTTAACAATGGAATCCTTGTGTGGTTATGTATGCTAAAATATTTTAGTTTTCGCGGTTTATTTTGAAAGAAACAAAATTTCGCACTCTCTTATTTTGCAAGCATCTATAGTAGCTTCAGGTGAGTAACATATTTCAATTTGGTGGAAATCTGTGACATACATGTTTGAGGGATTCCCTTGTTAGTAGTGGAACCCCATAAAGAACTACCATAACATAAAGATGAGTGTATCAGTGTGTGGTGCAGTAACAATAGGATATGATTGGGAAGGAAGTACAACCGAGAAATCATACCTTGCTTGAAATTAAGATTAGTTAATAAAGAGTTAACATGTAAGTCCCAAGACAGGTCATGCGATAGGTATATACCTAAATACTTAAATGATTTAGTTCTGATAAGTGGTTGAGAATCATAGAAAATAGGTAAGTTAACAGGAATATTTTGCTTATTGCATTGATGAAAGAGCACAAATTTAGTTTTATTAGTATTGAGAGAAAACGAATTAGCTAAATTCCATAACCTTAAGATAGAAAGAGTCCGATTGATTGTCGTAGTAAGTTTGGTGATACAAGAATCAGCAAATAAAAGCGTGACATTGTCGGCATATAGAGTAGAATGAGTAGGAGTTAAAGCAGTAGGTAAATCATTTATAAATAGATTGAAAAGCAGAGGGGAGAGAATCGAACCTTGAGGGACTCCTAAATTACGAATCAAAGATTGTGAGGAGTTTCCATGAAGTGTTAAGTAATAACGGCGGTTGGCAAGCAGATCCATCAACCAGGAAAGCGGAGGCCCATGAATATTAAAAAAAGATGATAATTTAAAAAATAATAGATGCAGAGGAATGGAGTTGAAAGCCTTAAGGCTCAAACACATCTGCACGGAAACTGCGCGCAGAGATTTCATCCGACAAAAAATACGCTCGACGCGTGCGACAAGATTAGACACACTTGCGCGGAATTCATCCAACTGAATGTGCCTATAACACAGGAAGCGGTCTACTTTTCTGTGTGAATAATGGGTTCCAATGCTTTGAAGATGCGAGAATTGCTTTTAAAACAGCAGAGATTATTGTTGTTATTAATATTTCTGCACTTCTATAATTAACTCTTCGTTGAAAGTTCTTATTTCATGTTCAGCTCTCACTCCGACTAAACAGGCCTCCATTTTTTAATTTGTTGTTATCGAAACTCGAAAGCAAATGATGACGTGGCAGAAGTGAGCAATGTGATTGGTGGTTCGTTGGTTTGTGACTTTCATTTCATGCAGAAGAAAGTCTGACGAGCTCAGAGTCATGCGTATCATTCGCATGCGTCGTCCGACTAGTTCGTAAAAGATGATAAATTGTCGCTTGAGTCGCACACGATAACTTGTCGCGTGAAATCCGTATAGATGTGTTTGAGCCTTTAGAGTAGTCAACAAATATGGCAATCACAAATTTATTCTTAGACATTTCGTTTTTTCAGTAACGAAAATTTATTCTTTCTTGAGTTATTCTTTAATTATGTAATGTTTAATAAACATTTTGATAAAGTGGATATTCATTTTATTTAAAAAAAAAAATAGTGACCTGATTAATAATGAATGAATAACCTTGTTCAAATGGAAAGAAAAAAAATACATTTTAATTTACTTGTACATTTTTTCGTTTTATTTATTTTTTTTTCCTGATAATTAATTTTTTTTCGTGTGGAGTTTTTTTAATGACCACACTCTGGTTATAAAGGCACTCTATATAAAAAAAAATAGTGAAGCTTAAAGCTCTGATTATCTAGAGCTTTATTGAAGCCATAATTGTAAAAGTTCTGATTTCGAAAGTCGGTAGCTGAGGTCGCCACAAGAGGTTTTGTATTCAACTTGTCAATCAATCATTAATCAAGCTATGCCAGTAACGTTTTAGTTTTGTTTTACACAACACAAGCCCTGGCGCAATCCAAGGTCAAAGCGATGGCGTCGTACTCGTGGGCTGGTTGAAAACCTCAGAATGTTTGTTACAAACATTTTAGTACATATATTAAAATTAAACAAACTTTTAACTTTTATAAATAACTAAAATATTGCTTTTTGATTCATTAAAGATTATGAGATCATCTTGTTTTGTTTTTTTTCAACCTGATTATAAGATTTCTTTATCATTTTGAATTTAACTGGCCTTGATTTAACAACTTATTTGCAGACTTTAAAAATAAATAAAATAAAAAAACCCCTAATAAATTGAAAATTAAATATTTTATTAAACTTCAAATTAATATCAAACAAAACAGTACAGAAAAATTTCTTCAGTTCCCAAGTTTTCTTATTGTTCTTTTACAGTTTTTAGCATCACAACATTTATCATTAATAACTTTAGTAAAATTATTTTAACAAGATTTTAGAAACAAGTAATATAATATTTTCCAGTTTTTTTTCTCTATTGATACACTGCAGTCACATTCACGATCTAATTCCACATCTTCCCTTTTTAACATTATGCAACATAAATTTTGTAACACGTATATTCATTTTGTGAATCGTAATTTGATTTACAACCGTATACACTACATTTTCTAGGCATTTTGAAGCACTAGAAAAAATGAAATTAAACACTTTTTATTCATCAATTATACACTATAGAAAAGTAGGGTCATGTTATACATCAAGTTACACCATCAGGGAATTGAAAATTACTCTTATAAGCGGAGTTTACAAAAACGTGATTATTCGGAGAAATTATCTCAAAACAACTCTAAATATTATAACATTATCAACGCTCTGTAACTTCATTATAATAGACAAGATATCTTGATATATCGATAATATAAACTGTGAGACCAATATTAAAACTCCATAGCTTAAACCGGTCTTTTTTAAACATAACATGTCCGGAAAGAAATGTAGTTAAAAAGAACAAAACATAACTTGAATTATACATGAATCTGAAGGTAAATATCTCCGAATTAAGAAATATAAGGAATATTAGGTAATAATTGGAAAATGGTCTTTGGAGGATTTTTTCACTCCTTTACCTCCGATATTAATTAATAAATAGAGAAAAATAGTCAAGAAAATTCCACGGCCTGGAGTCGAATCAGGGATTTTCGTGTATATGCCCACATGTTCTAACCACTAAGCTACCGCGAACATGGAAGCTGTCGCTATCAAACATGCCTTATGATCATAGGTTAAAGTTCTGGCTTGGGAACAAGGAGCAGAGCTTTAACCTATGCTCATAGGGCATGTTTGACAGCGACAGCTAACATGTCCGCGGCAGCTTAGTGATTAGAGCATCTTAACGTTTAATAATTAAATATAAGTTACTTATGCAGATCTTTACTTTTTACTAAAATTGTATTAAATCTATTTAGAAATGAAATAATATCTGTTAATATGGATTTATTTAAATGAAAAATGTTTTAAATATATTTCAATATGAAATTAATTACATACAAGAAATATGAACACCAGTTAAATGATCTTGGTACCACAGTTCTATCCTCTGCCATTCGCCGCACAGTGGAATAATTGTATCCTGTGACGCCGATTTACTGGACGTTGCAGAAAAGTCCACAAAACGGGGGGAAGGGGGTCAAATGAAGAAAATTTTATTGAAGGCAGTAGCATGTGGTAGAGACGCAATGATGCAAGCCACATTACCTCTTTGAAGTCTAGGGAGATTCTTTGGCGGAGAAACTCCATATATCTTGTGTCCTGTGTAGCGCCGGAAAGGAGAGGGCATTAGAGTCCCAGGAGCTGAAAGTCTCGAAGCCGATGGGGGTAAAAAGAAAGTTGTTAAGCAGGTCGGCGTACTTCGACGTTTTCTTGCTTTCGCAAGGTTCGCCGCGAAACGGGCCTCCTTTGAACTTCCGTCTAGGTAGGAGCAGGCAAGGGTATCCACGCAGATCACATCCCATAGTAGCATTTTTCCTGATTTTCAGGTGGAGAGGGTCACTCCGTCAGGGCGTTTGCCTTCACTTCGGGACAGACCATTGGGTTCCAGTGATGATGGAATGCCTGCGGTGGTGAGGGCATGGTGTATCGTGTTATTTAGACAACTATGGGGGCTTCTACGACCAAAACTGTCACAGCTGAGAGGGTGGAGGGCTAGTTTGTCAATGGTTGCACCACAACGGTAAGAGTGTGGAAAACATAGACAGCTGCCTAAGCGGAGACCGACGGCGATACGAAGGGAGTTCTCATCAAGGAAAGTACCCAAGGCAGGGGAAGGGAGGGCATGTAGCCAATTTCCAGATTCACTGGTGCTAACGGATGAAGGCTTGCGGTTGGAATAGCATCAGATGCTTCGGTGAAGAGAGAATTTTGTGTGCGTGCGTCGTGGAGGGCCAGCCAAGCTCGTTGTTGCCTGTGGAGATCGGGGGCTGGGAGTGGTAAATTGTCCTGCATCCATAATGATTCTGCCTCGGCAACCTGATGGATATTAGGTGGTAAGCCAGCGTTCGCAAGAATGGAAGAGACGAGGTCGCCGGCTGAGTATGAACAAGCCAGGAAGGCTGGGAGAGAGCATATTTCAGTCAAGCGGACATCCAGACTCGCCCCCTCCCCCATTTTGTCTCTGTTTAATACTAGACAAGTCAAAATAAAACATGCGCCATTGTTTTATTTACCGTTAACATATCATTTATCTATGCAATATCCTTTAAAATAAACGATGTTTATTCTTAGAATTCATTAAAAATAAAAATCGAGTAAATGTTATTTCTAAAAAGAATACATACAATAAATCTAATTCGTCAACCTCGTGGCAATGGGAATAGTTATCATGAATTTCATAAAAATCTAAGCATTAAAACATATACATAATAAGTAGCGTTTAAGGAATAAATTTATATAAAATAAACTTTGTCTTACCTTCAGAAATATGTATCCAACAATGAAAATATGTATCCACCGACACAATCCCCATAGAGTAAGCATGGGGAACAGTAATAAACTGAAAGCGAGGCCAGTCTACGGAGATCACGTGACAATTCCGTGCCGGGGCTCGTATTTTTAGTTGGCTATGTTTGTTTTAGCTGATTTCACTTAAGGAAATCTTAGGAATAAGTAATGCTCCATTTCCTATTTGTTCCTGATTAGCTGAACGAATGATTGCTTATGCGCTAGTTTCCTTTTTTTCTTTCGTGATGGGCACTTAACTACTTAACATAACAAACTTGGAGAGAGGCTTCAAATGACAGAAAAAGAATGTAAAAGATATGGAAACACAATTTACTGTGTTAAATTTATACATGCAGTGTTAAGTCTTTTGATGTTTAAAAGTTTAATAGCTGTTTCTTTTTCTTCTTATCTTTTAAAAACTTTCAAATAAGTACCTTTTTATGTAATTACACACGTAACAATAATATTATATTTCTCATAATGTTTTCAGTTCATCTGACATTCTGGGTTTTCATATTGCAGGTATTGAACAACTTTTCAATGAGTTGGCATTGGATGTCATCAAGCTATTTCAAGAAAAAGCTCTTAACAAGTTGCAAAATTCTGTAAGGGATCAGATCACCCCTGTTGGCAGGAAAACCCACGATTCGGATGAAGACCGGCCCATATGGTGTTGCTGATAAATTAAGAACAGTTTATAGAGTCAATATTTTTGACTTTAATAAATCAAAGCTTTTCTTTATTTTTTTTTTTTAATAATGTTATTTCAAATAGTGTTTCAGGTGGAAGACTTTTATTATTGCACTAGTTTCATACTGTCGGACATTGCTGATAGTCTTAGCAAAACAGATTATAATCATTGCATAAGATTACCCTAGTTTATTCCAGAAAGTGCCCAAGTTGAGAATTTCCATCCGTATAAAATCTGAAGACAAATCATTACCTACTTCCAGAATTCTATAGATCTGATGTTAGAATTTCTACATTTGTTTTTAACAGATTAAATAAGTTTTATGCTCTCAATTACCAATATTGTATATTTTGGATAGGAATACTTTTTTTTTATAAAACATAACTTTTAATATATATTAAGAACTCAAATGTGCATTTTTTTTCAAAAATTTCACAGTGTTATTGTCTGAGGGAACAAATCGGATTTTATTGTTAATGTTGTTTGTTGTTAAAACTTAACATTGAGTTTTAAACTATGTTAAAACTTCTTGCATTTTTTGTGACCATGTATGGAAATGATTACTCTATTTTTAATAATAAACAGGTATTTTATAATGTTGCATCATTGTAGGGTTTTCAGAGGTACAACAAGCCAAAAACTGTGGATACTAATATCAATCATCAAACTATCAATAAAGGAGAACATGTGAGTTCGACACGGAAACAGTTTTGCATTGTTATGGCACCTTTAAGCATTCTTGGCACTGGCTTGAAGCACACGCCGGAACTGAAAAGTCACCTGACCATTATTGTCTCAGCAACAATTCTTAAACTATAAATAAAGGAGAGCATGTGAGTTCGCCACACGAACCAATTTGAATGTGCGAGCTTTGCAACAATATTAACTGAATTTGAAACTATAGTCCATCTAGCCTTAGTTTCCGCGAAATGTGACGGGCATTTTAATTGTTATGTATTGCTTAATTTATGTTGCAACAATGTCCAACAATTGAAACGACCATCACATTTCGCGCAAACTGTGCGTAGATAAAATCTTGTAAATAAATAAACAAAAGGAACCACTAATCCACAAAGAATTTTAATAACGACCCAGATGTACATTTCAAGAAAAAAATCTTATGGTCGTTATTAATACTCTTTGTGGATTAGTGGTTTCTTTTCTTCATTTATTTATTGTAGGGTTTGTTAAAATAACTTCTGAACAGAACTAAGGTGAATTGCATTGTTTCTTGCTGCCAAAAGCTGTTTAGATGCTTAAAAGTGGCAATGAATGAACAGACTGTAGCCCACTGGAATACAGTTAATTGATCATTGCTGGCTGTTTACCATAAACTTTTGGGTTGGTTCTAATTTTTGCTTGTAACTCGTATTACCAATGCATGTTTGGGTGGTGTTAAAAAAAAACAAGAGAGGTATGAATTTTCTCTCAATTTCTTTCTTTCTCTCTCTCTATGAGACAATCTCTCTCTGTAAGACAATTTCTTTTGCAGAATTTCGTAAATAGTGTTAAATTTTATAGTTATAAATAACCCCTTGCCCCATACACACACTCCAAGGTGCATTTTAGCCAAGTGGTAAATGATAAAATTAAATAGTGTAAATTCATGGCTCGTATACAGTCAGTGAAAAAAGTATAGGAACTCTATTGTTTGCTTGTTTTTAAAAAACGCCTTATGGAATATTTATTATTTTTTTCCAGATATTGTAAAATTCAATTTGAAATATACACGTATAGCTAAAAGAAATAAATGTGTTGAAAACCTGAAAATTCTTTAAAAAAAAAAACACCGCACGAATTAGATGCAGCTCGAATTAGAGCTCTGGCATCTCTCTTGCTTATTGCAGGCGGTCTTCCAGACCTCTGGTTCACTCCAGATGTTCCGGGATTTTTTAAATATGACGTAACGACATGCTTACTTCGATGTATAAGTGATGCCATTTCTGAAATTCGTTTCCCATCTTTGTAAAAAGCAGAAATCTGCCCTTTTTCAAATGCAGATAGAGCTGAGCTTCTTGGTATGTTGTTCTCTGAGCACTAATCATCAAATATTGAAAATCCTCTTTATTAGAATGGTAGTTTCCAGATGGAACAATTTTGTATAGGTGGGGGTCATTTTTTGACATAAAAGAAAAGATTTTCAGAAAGTTCCTATACTTTTGTCACAGGTTATTTTTAGAATTTTCAGGTTTTCAGCATATTAATGAGGTTATTTCTTCTTTTAGCTATACATGTATATTTCGAATTAAGTTTTACAATATCTGGGGAAAAAATAACAAATATTCCATAAGGCGTTTTTTAAAAACAAACAAAACAATAGAGTTCCTATACCTTTGTCACTGACAGTATGAAGCATACAATATAAAGGTTGGGCATCAAAGTAAAGTGAATTTGGTAAGTTTTCAGTTAAGCATAAGCTTTTATATAACATTTATAATGTGATGCCTAATTCCAGGGTTGGTACTTGTATAGGGATAACCAAAATTTAAATTTTGTGTAGGATTCTAAAATGCATAGTTCCGCCCTGCTAATATAGAAGTTAAAAACTGCTTGTAAAAATCATAGAATCAGTGTTAGCACTGCAATAATCCTTTTGGCTCAAAGAGCATTTTTCTCCGCCGTGATAGGATATTTTATACAGTGCCTGGCCAAAAAAGTCGCTTACTCTAGTACTTCGTTGAACCCATTTTAGCTTTTATTACAGCGCGCATTCTTCGAGGCATTGTTTTCACAAGGTTTTGCAGTCTTCCAGTCTCGATATTCGTCCAATACTGCGGCATTTTTTCCCCGAGAACTCGTGTGGATGACTGAAGGATTGTTCCATCTCGTAGATTCTTCTTCAGTATATCCCAAAGATTTTTAATAGGGTTAAGATCTGGACTCTGTGGTGGCCAATTCATGTGGAAAAATGATCCCTCATGCTCTTCGAACCACTACTTCACAATTCACATTCAGGGAAACTTTGCATTGTCATCGTGTAATATGCCTGTGCCATCAGGGAAGAAAAAATCCATTGGTGGGATGACTTGGTTATTCAAAAGATTTAAGTAATCAGTTGACTTCATTTATTTGTAGCATAAGGTTACTGAGCCTAGACCAGACCAGTTCAAGCAATCCCAGATCATAACACTTCAACCACAGGCTTGAACAGTGGGTACTTGGCATGAGGGATCCATAGTTTCATGTGGTTCCCTCCTGAGCCTAATACGCCCATCGCTGGAACAAAGTAAATCTTGACTCATCGGACCACATGACCTTTTTTCACTGCTTTACACACAAATCTTTATGTTCCCTTGCAAATTGCAGTCGTTTTTTTCCGGTTTATCTCAGCAATTGGTTTCTTTATTGCCACGCAACTGTTCGGTCCCATTCCTTTCAGCTCACGTCGTATTGTGTGACTGGAAATGTTTTTACTTTCATTTTTAAACATTGCCGTGCATTCTGCTGTTGATTTTTTGCAATTACATTTCATCAGCCGTTTCAGAGATCTCCAGTCACGATAAGTCAAACTTTTCTTCCGGACACATTTACTCCGCCAAGTTAAAGAATAGCCACTGTCTCTCCAGGTTTTTATAATGCACTGGACAGTTCTTAATCCGATTCCAGTAATTTCAGCAAAATCCTTTTCAGCAATAATATCTTGATACTTTGGCTTGATGCAGACCAACAGTTTGGCCCTTCTGAAACGCACTGACATCACTTCCATGACTGCGTGCAACACCTTCAAATATGGTTAGAAAGTAATAAGCTACGGCAATCGACAGTCGATCAATGAATTGGAAAGAAAAGACGCGAATGGTCCAGGAGCCTAGCTCACTTTGCACGTTCGCCCAAAGGCAAACCAGATGATGTACAGTCAGGTGCAAAAAGGATTAGACTCAAGTCATAGTTAAGCATGTGTATAACATATCCCAAGCATATACCTGCTACTCTATTTTCATTCAGAAGGGACAAGTCCAGTCTAATCTGCCTTGACTCTCAGTAAAGTACCTAATTTTGTACCGATCAACATCTGGTAAGCTCAGTTCCTCTGGAGCAGGTAAAAACCTTTCACCCGACTGTACGAGGCCTGTGAAAAAAGTATCAGACCTAATTTTTTTTTTGCGAAAACCTGATGGATTTGGATCGCGCGCGCTTGCATGAGCCGACCTTGAACCTTTGTGCGTATGCGTGAATTTTTTCCCGCCTCTCAATAGCGTCAGTTGCTGGCAATCAGCATTAGAGGGAGGTAGTGTGTTGTGCCCTTGTCAGTTTTTGATTTGAAGGAAAATGACGGAACGACTGGAGCAGCGTTGCTGCATCAAATTTTGCCAGAAACTGGGCGACAGCCAGGTGGAAACCATCAGTCGTCACATTGGAAGCATTCCTCGTCACCACGACCAAGTTCGCAGCAATGTGAAAGTGATGCTGACTGCTTTCTTTGATTCTCGCGGTGTGGTACACCACAAGTACGCACCACAGGGTCAAACAATCACCAAAGAGTACTACATGGATGTCCTCCATCGTCTACGTAATGCAGTGCGCCGCAGGAGACCGCAGTTGTGGTCAACAGGCAATTGGCTCCTCAAAAACCAAACTTGATTCAGACTTTTTTGGCGAAAAAGCAGACTCCAGTGCTACAGCAGGCTTCTTACTCTCCTGACCAGGCTCCCTGCGACTTTTGGCTGTTCCCCAAACTGAAGAGGCCATTGAAAGGAACGCGATTTCAGACAAGAGAGGACATTATGGCTGCAACGACAGCTGAGCTAAACTCCATTCCGAAACAGGCTTTCCAGGCATGCTTCCAACAATGGTGGCACCGCTGGGAGCAGTGTGTGGAGTCCCAAGTAGACTACTTTGAGGGTGATTAGGTTTCCAATGCTCCAGGTGTGTAATTTTTTTTTCCCGGCCGAAGGTCGGATACTTTTCTCACAGGCCTCGTGCACTGAGATGGGAAAGAAGCCTGATGAAACTAGTAAGTCATCCAGAAAGGAATCCCCTACAAGGCAGGGACAACAGTCCGATTGTAGATTGACGAATAGAGCGCCCAATCAACAGGATCTAAAAGATCCAGTAGTTGGGAAAGATGGCCTTGCTTAAGTCATCGAAACAGACATCCAGGATATGATGGGTCTTCGAAACCTGAGGGGACCCTTAACATCAAGTGAGTGATCCAGAATACCAGAGCTAGAGTATTTTCATAATTTTCTATCTTGGACAGTATGTTCATCAGAAATGTCTAGACATATGTACCAGTGTGGGACATCCCTAGATCATCATAGATAGAGTGGTTGTTGGCAGCTCTTGTCAAGTTGGGCAATGGGCTGGAGAGCTACATTTTGGAAGGTCTGAAGATTCTTCCACCTTGATTTCCAAATAGTAGCCCAAGCAGGCATGCCGTGAAGCAAAATAACAATAGTTTGTTCTCCACTCCCAGATCGCTGTTTCGCCCCAGGAGCGCAATCAAGCTGAATTTCGCTTTCTTGGCCTTTTTGAGCGCATATTGGACTTGATCATTCCAGTTGAGCTTGGAGTCAACCATAACACCAAGGTACCTATAATTTCTACCCACTCAAGCTTTCTGCCGTATACAAAGAGTGGCCTTAGAGGATGTTTGCGTTTGCGAGTGATAACCATGACTTTACATTTTTTGACATTTAACTGTAATCGCCACTTAGTGAACCAGCTCTCGCACTGATTTAAAGCTTTCTGCAGTCAACTGATGACATCGGCAGGGTTACGTGTCCAACTTATGATAGCTCCGTCGTTCGCAAACAAGTAGAGAATGGATTTTGCAAACTTGGGAAAATCATGATTAAAGAAGCTGAACAAGGCTAGGTCCAAGACCAGCCTCGGGGAACACCAGTATTTACATCGCAAGGGGCAGACAAGGAGTCACCAACCTTGACACGAAAGTTCCAATTTGTCAGGAAGGAGCTAACCAAATTATAAGCAATTAGGTTATCAGGGAACCCACAAGAAATCATCCTGAAAAAGAGACCATCATGCCAGACTTGATCAAATTGTACATCAAGGAATACGAGACCACCAAACATTGAAAGATTCAGAGGAACACTCAGATCAGCAACTAGCCTCCATACCTGTAGCTGGCAAGAGTGACCTGAACGAAAACCAAATTGCTCCTTACGAATAAAGTTGTTTGTCTCGCAGTAATCGTTGAACCTCTTGAGGATAATGCACTCAAAGACCTTGGAAAGCATGGGCAGCAAGCTAATGGGCCTATAACTGACAGGAAGAGCAGGGTCAAGACCAGAACCCTTTGGGTTCATTATTCATGTCAAAGGAATATTCGGCACAATCGACAATCGAACAGTGAAGTGTACATTTCTTCAGATGGGACGAAAGCAGCGCTTTCACAAGCTCATCGAACCAGAATAAATTCCAAATGAAATACACTGAGGTAGTCAAGAAGCCTAACCAACCCAAGCGGTCTTCCATATTATGCAAAAAAGAAAATAAGATTGACGATTGTCAGAAACAAAATACCAACGAAAAGAAAATGCAAGGTGAAATAAGATTTTCACATCTTGCAGTAGTCCGGGAAAGAGACGTTGCTGATGTCTTCAAAGTTCATGTCAAGAATGTGCCTTGCTTTTCGATACTTCATATGCCACTTCATATCTATTGAGTTCTAAAGTATTCCGGTCATTAGGTCATTGTCATGAATCTTCATCTTCTGCACCATAATCAAAAGGAGGTCCTGTATAAACTTTCCGATGTGGACCATATCTAGATCTGAGTGGATGGATTGGTTTTTCACAGTCCTTCTGTCCAGCTGGGCAGTGGTCCTTAGGGTAACATTCTGGAATGACTGTAGCTCACTACATCTGCTTCTACAGATAGTCGCCCACGCAGGCATGCCATAGAGGAGTAAGCTCCGAATAATCGACTTGTAAAGAAGTAGCTTGTTGTCGATGCTGAGGGTGCTGTTGCGGCCCAGGAGAGCTATGAGACTGTACTTAGCCCTATTCGCTTTGTTCAGAGCGTAGGCCACGTGACGATTCCACGAAAGTTTTGAGTCGATGATAACGCCAAGATATTTGTAGTTGTCTACCCAGTCCAGTTTCTTATTGAATAGAACAAGAGAATCTGGGGGACGCTTTTACTTTCTGTTGAAGTACATAGCCTTGCACTTTCCGACATTAAGGTTCAGCTTCCAGCAGTTAAACCAGTTAAAAGGCGTGCTGTAAACGAGTGATAATGTGAGCTGGCTTGTGTGCCCTTGTCATAATGGCAGTATCGTCAGCATAGAAATATAGATTACAATTTTTGGGGTTTGGGAAATCATGCACAAATTAATTAAATAGCACGGGCCCGAGGACAGAACCTTGAGGGACACCGGCTTTTACAACATGGGGTGTGGATAGATTTTCTCCAACTTTAGCTTGGTAGGACCTGTCGGTGAGAAAGGATTTCACTATCAAAATCAAATCGGGAGGGAACCTGTCTCTAATCATCTTGTAGACAAGGCCCCCATGCTATACTTGGTCAAAAGCTTTACTGACATCGAGGAATACCACTCCGCAATACCTGGAATGTTTCAAGGGGGTGCTCAGGTCTTCTACGAGTCACCATATCTACATCTGACAAGAATGGGTGGCACAAAAGCCACACTGATCTTTCCGAAGTAGATCATGGGCGAGACGGTGTTCTTGGAATCTGACGAGGATCTTTTTCTCTAGAACTTTAGACATTGAGTTGAGCGGATTAATAGGTCGGTAGCTCGACGGAATTGTTGGGTTTTGCCCCTGCTTGGGGCTACTCAAAACAATAGATTGTCTCCAAGATGCAAGGAAGTAAGAAAATTTCCACCAGTCACTAATAATATAGGTGAGATAGTCAATAAAGTTTCTTGGGAGATTAATAAGGGTGTTATTGCTCACCTTGTCTCTTCCTTGAGCCTTCCTCTTTTTCAGTTTACTTATGATGGTGGCGATCTCTCCGGCCTCGATGTTGTTCTTCGTTAAATGCTGCGGAACTTCTTCAAAGTTGACACGGTCATCTTCCACACGCTCTCGGGATTGTTGTTGATAGTTGTAAAAAATTGCATTTCTAGTAGGTGTGCAATGACTTGGGCCTTGTCATAATCTGTTTGCACATAGTCACCTTGTGGTGTACGGAGTGGAGGAAGCGTATTCTTCTTCTTCTGTAAAGCTCTGACCATACTCCAAATGGAATTGTCGTGAGCCGACAAGCTTTTGAGTTTGTCATTCCATCTAGCATCGCGAAGCTCTTTTATCTCCTCTTGGACTCTTCGCACTAGCCTGTTGTACTTGGTTTTGATCCAAGGTTCATGATAGCGATGCCTTAGTCTGCGGGTCCTGTTTCTTTCAGCAATTAGGCATTGGATTCCATGAGTGAGTTGGATTCGATGAGAAGGTTTATTCTCTGATGGAAAGTTACTAGCTTCTATGGTACTGTTAATACATCTGGTGATGTCTTCAACACGTTGATCGATGTCCTCTGTATAGTACACAGTGTCGGGATGGCAGCCATAGTCCTTAAGAATATCTTTGTAGAGCTTCCAGTCTTGATGTATGACTTCCTCTCGGAAATTTATGTCAACATTGTCAAATTTCAATGCCACAGGCTTGTGGTCAGAAGAAAGGTCATCAATCGTGTAGATATTGTACGGTTTGAAGAATCCCTTCAAGAGCAAGATGTCCAAAACGTCACTAGTAGGGACGTGGTCGCAGCAGTTGGTGCCTCCACAGGTCCAGCAGTGATGATATCACCTTTTCCTTGTATGTACCTATAGAGAATCATGCCATTGTAATTCTGCGTTCTGGTGTTCCAGCTTGGGTGTTTGGCATTTAGATCACCAGCCAAGACGATTGGAGTTTCACCACTGAAGATTTCATCAAGCTCGCTAACGTCAAGATAATGTTAAGGTGAATTGTAGAGTCCCACGATCTTCACTTCACCACAGGAGACATCATTGATAATGATGGAGACTGATTCCATACCTGCATAAGATTTGGAGACTAATTCTTGGTGTTGAATTCCCTTTTAGTGATGATCGCAGCGCCCCCAGAAGCACATCTTGCAGCATTTGAAGCCATTCGATCCTTACGGTACACACAATAGCCTGGTAGCTTGAAGTTGTGCCCTGTAGTGCGTGGGAGGGGGGGTACTGTAAGGACCCCCTTACGAAAATTCACTCCCAAGCACTACAGGAGCGGGTTTTTGGACTTGCGCGGGGTGAATATTATATTTGCAAGGAGTAGAGGCTGACAACCGTTAAATTATTCAATTTAATTGCTTAGGATCAATAATTATAAATACAAAACATTACTATTGAAAATTGGGGCCCCATATTGGAAAGACATAAACTTTAACAATCATATCAAAATTAGCCAATAATCAATGAACTTGTTAAAATAACGCGAAATCTTCTGAATTAACAAACATTTTAATTGAATACGTGCACCAGCACATGGGGAGCCAATGAGCCCGTCATACTCTATGCCCAATTTATACTGGCCTATAACACAGGCCGCAAGTATCTGACGAGAGTGAATAGATTGTGAGACCTATCCCACGAAAGCGTCACGCCCTCCTTTGGTTTGTTGCCAAACAGTGCTACAAATTAGCACTGCACCTGCTTGGTCAACCAGGGGAGAGAGCATTAACCCCTCAACCACAACCTTTAGACCTTTCACTGTCCGCTCATAGACGCTGTAGGCTTCTCTCTATTCACTCATGTATCACAATACCTGTAGGCATACGTTCAGTAAACGTTCATGGAAAGCCCCCATGTGACAGGCTTCGCTTCACAGACGCTAAATGGTTATGAATATTGTTTATTGTAAACATTTCTGTTTATCTATACAAATTTAACGCGATGTTGATCGCTTCTCAATACCAGTGTGCTTCAGCGCCGTGCAATAAACAAACATTTAACTCAAATAGATTCTCATAAGAGAATTAACTGTCGATCTTGGGCTATTAATGATAATCGTCACTTTTTTTTGATATGCAGCTTCCCAAACGTTAAATTTCCCCACTGGTGATCATAACGTCAAGTCTGTCTGTAATACTAAAATGGAACGATCTCACCGCTCTGTTGCCGATTCATTCTCATCTTGGTCGGGAAACTTCGTTCTAGGTGCATTCCTTCTTGTACTGCTCGCTGTCGACGTATAACAGTCACGCACATTGAAAGAAAAACATAGCCATCATCAATTCACAAGACATATTATTTAAAATTAATTTGTAACCTTCATACAGGCCTGCTTTCATCAAAGCTCCTATTTTCCAGTAGCAAACGCATCCAGAAACATCATCGCTGCTAGCTCGGGAGGGGGGGACTCGAACGATCTTTTCATTTTAATATTTTTTTTTCGCTTGCCTGCAAAAGGAAGACTGACTACGCTCGCTCACTCTCCCAACAATCTCTCATTTTCTCCGGGTTTGTTGAGGCTCACATACTGAGAAAAGCTGCCCCAACAATGTCTGCTTACGATTATCCAAACAATTGCGGCAGCTTCCCTCAGATAACTAAAAAAAACTGTTTCCAACAATCGGGAAAATATCACCTACGCACTACAAAACATAAAAATTCCTATACAGTAACTTGACTTAATTTTATAAAAAAAATTCCACACACATGATCGATATTCGCAACCAAACCCACCACACAACTCTTACACAACTACCGCAACACAATCGCTACAAAACTCATTTATTCAACAAATACACTTAAAACACAGAAATTTGCATAAGCGACACCAACCAACTATGAAATAACAACAAAATACCAAACGAACTCAAAACACACACTGACACCAGTCACAAAGTCTTGGCTTGGTTTGAGGTGCGTTTCACAGAGGAAAGCAACGTCGATTTCTTGCTTTATCTGAAAATTGTGAAACTCGATACGCTTTCGGGTGATCCCCCTAGCGTTCCGTATCATGCACCGAAGTTCACCTTTGTTGATTACAGTATAATGTTGTGCAGCCATACTGAAAATTAGTTGGTCATAAGGAGACCACTCCACTGTGGGTAACTTTTGCCTAGATTAGAAAACATGAAATATGCGTCCTAATTGCTTATACATACCTGGTAGGTCGTTGATGTTGAGGCCTTTATCTTCCGGATTAGACGCAGCAGTAGCATAGGATTTGTCTGCTGTCACTTTAGAACTCGGCATCCTTTGAACCTGGGGGTATTTTGGGCATTTCATGTAGCTTGAAGTGTGCTGTCCACCGCATCTGACGCACTTTGGTGGGTCTTGTCCTTTAATCTTGGGGCAGTCTCTGGACTGGTGCCCCTCTGCACACTTGTTACAACGAGGATCTTCCGTGCAGCCCATGGATACGTGTCCGAAGCGCAGGCAGTTGTAACACTGTAGTGGCTTCTTGTTCCCTTGAAAGGCCTCGACTAGCACTGCCAGCGTCCCAATACATCCAATGTTCTTCAATGACCGGTTGTGTTCGGTGTTCCGGAGCAGAACCAAAACCATCGGCAAATCAATGGATCCTTTGGCTTTCCTCAATCGAATTACCTTTTCCGGGAAGTAGTTGGCTCTTTTTAGGTCTTCTTGGAAGTCATCGAGGTCATACGTAATATCCACATTACGAATCACGTATTTCAAGACCTTCTCCGACTTCAGTTGATGATGCTGAATTTTTAAAATGTTATCAGACTTAATTCCATAGACTAACCTGTTGTGGGTTTCTTCGTCTTCACATTTGACTTTGACTGTTTCAGCTCTGCTCGTATGAACAGTGATCTTTTCCACTGGAACATGCTTCTTGAGCTCAGATAGAATCGTCTTAAACGGGACGCCATGAGTCCGCATGATAATCGGCAGGACATACCTCTTCGTGATCCTATGGTCTTCAATAGCCGAGCGATTCTGTCCATTCTTCGGATTCCTCATTCTAGACGCGCTGACGACTTCTTCGTTAACTCTGGATACGGTCTTTAGGTTATCGATCCTCGTGCCTTTTCTCAATTTTTTATTAGTGACACCAATCCAGGGACTGTCATCCACTTCTTCATCGGTTCCGTCAGAGTGACTTCTCTTACAGCCACTGTTTGTCGAACAACCACTATTTTCTATTATATCCATAGACTCCACACTATTAGAAGAGGAAATAGTTTTTAAGACATTACTTACCTTGCTGTTATCAACTGGATTATCTTCCGTGGAGTTTCTTGCCTTCGGAGTCCCGGAGCATTTCCCCAAGGCTTCCTTGAGTTCATTTATCTTGCCAATAACATCTCTACGAGAGTCTTGAATTTCCTTGTTGATTCCTGTCAACTTCTCAAAACCTTTGTGTAGGGATTCAACTTTTTCCTCCAGTGCATTTATTTCATACTAACATTTAACGAGAGCTTCTAACATTTCGTTGAACACTAGGTCAAATGCAGCAAACCTAGCATCCAAGCAGGCATCCCAGTAGGCCTTTTCGCAGGACACAGTTTTACCATCCGCCACTAGCAAAGACTCTTTAGCCGACTTCAACGTGGTTAGTTTGGACAAAGCCATCATATATAATTGCATAGAACAGGTTGGGGGGGGGAGTAACCTCGCAGCTAGGTGTGTGGTAAAGAAGCCGTCCTAAGAAGGATGCACCTAGCTTTAAAAAAAAAGAACAAGTCAGGTTTGCGAGAAAATTAATTCTATGCCAGGGACACTCAAGAATGATTAGAGTATAATAGATGTGAAAAATGTCCTTAGTTAGGTTTGCGAGGAAATTAATCCCATCGCCAGGGACCCAGAAGGATAATGAGCGTCTTGATGTACTGGTTTACAGGAATATTTAATTCCAACACCAGGGACCAGCACATAAGACGTAATAGAAGGTGAATATCGCCCTGAAAAGGGCGCACCGTAAAATGTTAGTAATGAGATGATACCTGAAAAGAGAGTAGAGGTGATACCTTGAAGAGCTAGTCCTTTTGGATCCTGTGTCATGTCCTTGGATCAGTCCTGTCCTTTCTGATGTCCTACGATGATGATGATGAATAATCGGCACAATCGTAAATCCTATATTTATAGGGAAAGAGGTTACTGATCCTCCAATCACTGCTACCTCGTAAGAAGGACAGCCAATGGAGAACGAGGGAACCTCTTACAAAAGCGCGGACCTAGGAGAAATACCCAGCCCACCAAAGAGATAATAAAATCTAAACAAAACCCTATACAAAACAAAAAATTGATAACTGGATATATCGAGAAACCCTTCACATTATATGAAACAAAAATCAACAATTAGACAGCTTCAATGATTTAATTAATGTTGAATTCCGTATGGGGCCCGTGTCTCCATTCAGCAGTGAGTCCAGGTTCTTCCTGGCGATTTCCAATGTTTCAAAAGCATCGAGTGCGTTCTTGTTTCTCACGTGTCTAACCAGTCTGCAGTCCTTCAGTAAAATATCGTGTCCTGTATCCAGCATGTGTTTAGCCACAGCTGGTTTTTCTGGGCGTCCGTATCTGGCATGGGCTGTGTGTTCCTTAAATGTTTTAAGAATATTCCTGCAGGTTGCCCCTCGGTAGACTCCAGAACATTTCCCACGTGCTATTTCGTATATCCCTGGTAGGAGTAAAGGAGGAGTTTTGTCCTTTGGGTTACCCAACGGAGGATTGCATATTAGTATTCTTTGATATCACCTCCCTTTTCCCCAATCTCCAAATAAAAGAAACTATGGATTTCTTGAGGACGGTACTGTTGGACGATAAGCTAGAACAAGAGGTTATAGATGACATCCTTTCCTTGTGCAACCTTTGTGTTAACAACTTTTTCCAATTTAATGGCGAAGTCTTCCACATGGCATCAGGAACACCTATGCAAAGTTGTTTAAGCCCCATTTTTTCCGAAATTTTCATGAGAAAATTCGAAGCAAGTCTATCCTCGACTGAAGAATACTTTCCGGAAGTGTGGTATCGATATACTTCGATTGTGTTTTCGCCATAATCGATACCAGCAAAACGGACGTGCAATCTTTTCTCAACTACATTAATAGTTTTTATCCAAGTATACAATTCACGACAGAGTTGGAAGAAAATGGAGCCATCCCCTTCTTGGACATCGGAATTATTTGAACAGGGAAAAAATTGGAATTCGATGTTTATCGCACACTCATGTTTATATACACCACGATTCCAACCATTGTTGGAGCCAAAATTGTCGGTCTTTGTGTTCCTAATTGATAGGGCACTCAATTTAACCTTGTCCAGGGAAAGGTTTAAGACGGAAATACAACGAAGTCTTATTGAACGGGTATAAATTGCTAGATTGAACGTGTATAAAAATGGGCTACTGTGGTCAAGGGCCTACTTCGGAGGAGAAGTTTCATCAAGGAAGTAAGTGACTCAACGACCCTCAGCAACAAACCCATTTCAAAATATAGATTACCGATTATGTTCAATGGGACTTTGACCGCCAAATTACGACCCATTTTTAAAGAAGCGAACTTGACCATTGCCTATAAAAATCAAGACGTATTGAGCAACCTCTTGAGTAACCCAAAGGACAAAACTCCTCCTTTATTACAACCATGGGTATACGAAATAGCATGTGGGAAATGTTCCAACCTCTGCCAAGAGGCAACCTGCAAGAATATCCTTAAAAGATTTAAGGACAGGCTAAACACATGCTGGATACAGGACACGATATTTCACTGAAGGACTGCAGACTGGTCAGACACGTGAGAAACAGGAACGCACTCGATGCTTTTGAAACACTGGAAATCACTAGGAAGAACCCGGACTCACTGCTGAATGGAGACATGGGTTCTATAGGAGATTCAACGTTAATTAAGTCATTGAAGCTGTCTAATTGTTGAATTTTTGTATAATATAGGGGTTCCTTGATATATCCAGTTATCGATTTTTTGTTTTGTATAGGGTTTTGTTTAGACTTTATTATTTCTTTGGTTGTATCTTGTATTATTTGGCGACCTGGGTATTTCTCCTAGGTCCGCGCTTTTGTAAGAAGAGGTTCCCTCGTTCTTCATTGGCTGTCCTTCTTGCGAGGTAGCAGTGATTGGAAGATCGGTAACCTCTTCCCCTATAAATATAGGGTTTACGATTTGTACCGATTATTCCTTTGACATTGAATAATGAACCCAAAGGGTTCGAAATACGTATATGTCTAGTAAAATATTTTGTGGATAAGAGGCGTTTCTTCTGTTATTGTGTTGCTTTCCCCAGTTATTCAACGATTTTCATGTGGAATCAACAATGTCTAACAATTGAAATAAGAAGTTTAACTGGACACACCCACTCCAACTTTCACTGGACAGAGTATAATACTATAATTCTCTTATCCGTCCATCGGTCTGCCCGAGGCCATCAAAGAAACTTACAACAATCTGTCCAAGGCCAGGGATTGTTGTGGTTTAAGACAATAATCAGTCATTGTTATTAATTAAATAAATAAACTGCAAAAAACAATTTTTTTTGGTTAGTCCAAAGCCAAGGATTTGTGGTAAGATAATACTCAGCCATTGTTGCGAATTAAATAAATAAACTGAACAACGTTTTATGCAGATAAACAGTATATTGTTGCAGAATATTAAGTTTTGAAAACCATTGATCCTCCACTTTCATTTCTTTACTCTTCAACCTGTACAATTGACACCCGTCATATGAAGGGTGGATTTCTAGTTATAGAAGAATCGTGAACATATACTCTGCAGAAAGAAGGTATGGATCAGAATTAATTCAGAAGAATTATATATATATTTTTTGCCAAACTGTATTTATCTGGTTATAATTTAGTTCCTAGCAAACGCTCGGAATCATCTTCTGATCTAAGAAACGAATCAGAAGTAAATGCTATGAAAAGGGATAGCTTCTTAGATATTTGTAAATGTATACACTTATTGAAGACACCAAAATAGATCAGTCTGAAAAATGTCATTTGATTATCATATCCTATTGCAAACATCCATAAATGTGTCTTCAGGATCTGGAAGTCCTTCAATTAGCATTGTTTCAGCTACAATGCATTTAGATGGTAAAACTTATTTAGTGCTATCAAGGAATAGAAAGCGGCCCCCATAGGTGCTTCACGATGCATAGTAGAAATATAGGACTTTTGCATTGACTGTTTTGTTCCATTTAATGCAAAATGGTATTTATCATTATTATTTACATTATTTTTTATTAGTAATAAATGTAGTATGTTAGCATATGTCCAAAATACCAGTCAAAGTTTAAAGGAAAAACTTTTTAAATATATTTTGCCATTATTTCATCAATGATCGGGTCGCAACATTTTGCTCTCAAAAGCGAAGTTATAATGATTATATATTTAATGATGTTTTTTTTCATTTATTTAGACATAATTGAAGGAGGATACATGTATTTTTAAATAAACAAAGAAAAAAAACATTTCAGGCGTCAAAGATTTAATGTTGAACACGTGTAGAAAATTGAATAAATATGAAACAATAACTTCACTTTAAAATTATTTTTTTTAATTACAAATTACAATTTGGCATTTTAAATCTTTCACCTTTCTTTATTTTTCCTTTTAATCTACAGCAAAAAATTATTCCTTACAAAAAAAATTAATTTATTTCTGAAACTTATTTTAAATAGATCAAAATATCTTTCAAACAAATAAAAAATACATTATAATGATAAAAAATTAAGAAAACTATCCTTTTAAAATTTTTTCTTCTATACAAAATATCTAAAAGCCCAGGAAAAAATGTTTAAGAGCTCAACTCAAGAAGTTTTGCATTAATCTACTATGGCATTTTAGTCTCCGGTCCCACTGTACGGCTATGGCGCTGCAATCGTTTTGATAAGTCATCCTGTTTCCATTCGCTAAACATTGATTGTCCTATCTGTGTAATCGTTAATCTGTGGCAATTCTATGGAGCAAATGGAAACCGGTCACGTGACTGCGATTCGTCCGCCAGCTGGCGTTAGTGGGGCCACGCCACCAGCTCTAGTTCTCTGAACGTAGACAACGTTGTTGTTGAGCAATGTTCGTGAAAAATATCCAGTAACATTTTTAAGCTTTAAAGGAAGGAAAAAATGTTACTGGATTAATCTTGAAGTTTCAAACAATCAGTTTACAATTTGACAAAATACATTAAATGAACCATTGTTTAATAAACATCTATATTATTTTGCAGATTAAGTTTAATAGTTTGTAAACAGAGATTAGTTTGTTATAGTTAATCTGTGCTTGTAGTATACCCAGAAAATTTTTATTAGAAGAAGAGGAGCTGACTCCATTGCTGAAATTGAGATATTTTTATTAGATCAATTAAAAAAAGATAGGTTTTTTTTCCAGAATTTTCAATATACAAAGAGGAGAAATTTGCTGAGTAAAATAAAAACGAATATAAATGTAATAAAAACAAATAAAAATGTAATGAAAACAGATAATTAGTGACACGTTCATGTTCGTACGTGTGCTAGTTTTTTCCTTTTTTTCTGATTTCTTTAATTTTTAATTTTATTTTCTATGAACCATTTCACAGTTGAGAAAATTTTGATTTCAGCAAATATATTTAAATTAATGATGAAAAATAGGAAAGAAAATTCCGCAGCCCGGAATCG
>JAHWFO010081734.1:0-26600 GCA_023313115.1 Rhysida immarginata | reverse complement strand
CGATTCCGGGCTGCGGAATTTTCTTTCCTATTTTTCATCATTAATTTGAATATTCTGAGGTAAGGCGTACTATTAAACCCTCAGTGATCATCTAATGATTTAAATATATTTAGACCCAAAGTCAATTTCTCAGACAACCTTTAAACCAATCAAACGAATTGTAATGAATATAATAGTCAATAATCTCTGTTTTATGTTTTCCAAGTGCAGAATATTTTAGATATTTTTATGAGTGACATCTTCGCAAATTTTGAGTGTCTCAACCCATTTCTCAGATCGTAGAGGCCGTGAATTAATTAATCCAGAATTTCCATCATTTTCTTTCCAAAGCAAAAAAGTTTGGTTGACATTTGCGATTTCTTTACTTGGATGTCTGAACATAGCTTTGCAATTTTCACAGGAATGGCCCCTAAGAATTTTCATCGCAATATAACCTGCTACTTAAACAACAGCATTTTCTTGTCCACCTGTCAACATAACATAAGTGTCGTACAAACGAAAACGAAAATTAGTGTGGGGAAAAAAGACTACGTATAGGATCGTAAGTTTCTGTTTTCAATAATTGCAAAACCCCATCTGCATATAGATCAATAGGTTGCAAGTGTTGCATCATGTGAGAAAGAACGATAGCTCGTGCTTCGAAGCTCTGCGAGTGATCGCTTCGTCCAAACAACAAAATGGATTCAATGAAACAGAAACAGAGAGCCGTAATTCGTTTTTTGACAAAGTTTCAGTTCCTGAAATTCATCGTCGTATGCAGAACATCTATGGAAATGGCTGACTAACCTTCACTCGTGTTAAGGCATGGAGCAAGAGGTTTTCAGATGGACGGTTTTTCATTGCAAAATGATGAACGACCTGGACAAGCAAACCGCGCCATCACGGATGATTCCAAAGCCAAAATTGATGCTGTCTTAAAGGAAAAGAGAAGAGTGACAATCGATGCCGTGGTTGCTAAAACTGGCCTTAGTCGTGGAACTGTTCACTCTATTATCAGGAACCATCTGCACTACAGAAAAATGTGTGCACAATGAATCCCGCATTATTTGACATGAGAACAACTTGGAGTTCGAATGACTATGTCCCTGGAACATTTGACTCGCTATGAACAGGAAGGAGAGAGTTTTCTCGACAGAATCGTTACAGGGATGAAATTTGAGTGCTTTCATTTCCAGCCCGAAAGCAAACATCAAAGTCATCAATTGAAGCATTATGGGTCACCACCCCTGAATAGTCAAAAGCAATCGCAAACAGCACCAGGAACGTGATGTTGACCGTGTTTTTTGATTGCAAAGGTCCGATTTTACTGGACTTTCTTGAAAATGGCACCACAGTTAACGCAGCACGATATGGCAAAACATTGAAGGCATTGCGCGTGGCCATCAGATGCAAGCGTCCTGGACTTCTTACAGAAGGAGTGCTTCTTCTCCACGACAATGCACGTCCTCACACTGCGAAGGCAACGGTAGACCTCATCAAAAACGTTCAACTGGGAAGCAATGCAGCATCCAGTTTACAGCCCTGACTTATCTCCATGTGATTTTCACGTGTTTGGGGATCTCAAGAAACGTCTGACAGGCCGCAGGTTTCACTCGGGCGATGAAATGAAGGAAGAGGTTTTGGAATGATTCCATACGCAACCGAAAGACTTCTTCCATAAAGGAATTATACGCCTTGTTATACAGTGGGATAAATGCCTTAATGCATTTGGAGTGTATTTTTAAATTCCTTGTATACACTCTGGATAAAATAAATAATTTTCGTTTTCATTTGTACGACCCTTATAGAATTGAATTCTTCAGGCGATTTTTCAGGTGTTGGCACGTTGATATTCATAACAATTGCGGATGATTTTCTTTTGTTCATTTCTTTAATAGGGTGAAGTGAAAATTTGACGACAATCTGCTGCAGCAAAATTAGTGTGTTCATATTGTGACGTGCCACCCCCTACCCTTGATGGACTATTAACACCCCGAGTAAAACTAATGAGGGGGAGGACCTGTCAGGGGTTCGGGACCTGGATTAATTCTTATGAAGATATTGGCACAGAGACATTAAACAGGATTCACACATTTTATTCATAAGCTTATACAGTTACTAACAGTCGGTCAGTGCAATGGGATCTTAAGAATAGTCGGAGGGGCCCCTCTAAAACTAATTTTAGTACCATAATCTAAAATGACATACATTCACAAGTATTTGCCATGATTGAATCAGCCCAGCGTCATCAAGTTTCTGAGCACACAAGGAAGTACATTCCAAGGTCCTTTAGTCAGGCCTTGTCGTTTAAGAAAATCAGATCCAGTATCAAATTGTACTACCAGCTCCCGAAAAGTATTACAACCAGTTCGCACGAAAGTGAAATGTGACCCCTTTTGATTATGCACATCGAGGGGAGGGCACCTTAACCCCTCCTTGGCGAGTGGTAGTACTTAATTCCTTTACAGCTTTACTGCAGAATCCAATGGGACAAGGTGTTTTCACTTTAGATTCAGTGTACCCCTCCCTAGTGGCACTTCGTACTGTATGAGGGTGGATGCGATTTCTTGGCCAACGCCTGTTGCATGGGCTACTTATGCTCGAAAACCGATGTCAAAAGCTGCATATGCATTTTTACTTTACTTAAATCAATTAAAATTACTAAAAAAAACAGTATCAGTAAATGCATCACAAAGTTCCTGAAATAACTTGCAACACCATCTGGGCATGCTAATTAAAAATTTATGGGTACATAAAGTTGGTGAAGTATGCTCGGAAGTCCTATAACACTTATTCTTCCCCGTATACATACGAAAGTCGCATCTCGGTTGCACAACTTAAGGCAAGTCATCGCCGCTCCGTTTACGCGAAGGTTTTCCGCACTTGGGGGCTTAAAGGCGGACGCATTCCAAAGCACATATCGAAAATCGGCACAAAAAGTTACTCACCAAGTTGTCATCTTAATTGCACCAATCTCCTTCGTTTTACTCGATGGCATTCAACATCTATAGACACTGTCGAAATATCATCACGGGCCTCACTCCTTTAAATCGAACACGCAATGGCCGCCATCATCACACTGACGCCGACGCTTTCCTGCATATTTCAGCAAAGTTCTAAAACTTTGAAAATCGTTTAAATAAAAAATTAACATTCTTAAACTAAATATTAAACGTAACATGGGCGCTAATAGCACCTCTTATATTAACAAACAACTCCTCTAAATCTCCGTAGGCCATGCAATATACGCTCGAAGAGCGAAGTAAAACATGACCGCTCAACACGAACGATTTTAGAAGAGAACAAAAAAAAATAATATAATACGAATTCCTCTTTAACAACAATACTCATTATAAAACGATAAACGATTGTTTGCTGGAGGCTAAACAAAGATTCTCAAACACTAACAATGTCAACCGCCAACAAACATTGCAACAAACGAAAACAAAGAGAATCACACACGACCAACTCTGCTTTGTTGGCGAGACGCTCACAAAAGAGCGGCCGCGCTCCCCTCAAACTAAACACGATCAACACAGCACATTCACTCACATTTCTAAACCCAAACAAACTGACTGACACAACCCACTACAAAACGGCCATATCCTAACCACACGAAAATAAAACAAACAGCAAACAAACCGCCCACAACGCCCAAAACAACAAAACAAAAGGGAATCGCTCATGAACCCCCCCCCCTCCCTATAACCAGTCGTTCGCTATTTTTCCTTCCCGTCGGACATATGCAACCCAAAACTGCCATCAAATGTCACAATTTAATTATGCTAGGTGCATACGATATCTGAAGTATTATGTTTTATATAGCGATTTGACTTGTAAAGAAATATTGATATCATGGAAGCGGCTGATGATTTAGCAGTGGAAAAATTTTTAATTGGATCAACTGAAGCTAATAAAATCTCTGATGAAGATTCTTCAAATGTAGACGAGGGTGGGTTAGTTCATAACTTGAATGGTCGGCAATTGCGAACTAAAGCAGAAGTGATGGTGTCAAATAAATAATCAACAAAGAATTTAGCGGTTATTCATATCAAATGAGATGAAACAGGAATATATCATAAAAAAGAATAAAAAAAGCGAAATTATTCTTGAAAACATAAAAGAATTTTCCAGACTCTGTATTTTGCCAGAATCTGATTATTCCAATTAAAAATGTGTTACTCTCATTCAAATATTTGAAAATTTTTTAAGTCAAGAAATTATAATTCTAATTATAGAAGAATCATCAACATATATTATGCAGAAAGGTGTGAATCAGATTTATTTCAGAAGAATTATATATATGTTGCCAAACTGTATTTATCCAGTTATAATTTAGTTCCAGCAAACGTTCGGAATTATCTTCTAATCTGAGAAACGAATTAGAAGTAAGTGCTATGAGAGGTGATAGCTTTTCAGATATTTGCAAATCTACAACCTCTGACAAATAAGTTCGGTGAATGACGTCACACCCTAATCTGTGCGAGCTTTACGCGAGTATCAATGCATGTGAATACAAGCCCAGTCATTGTTTAAGCAAGTTCAGACAGGTCACATTTGTGCGTGCAATGGATTAGCAGATGCTCCTATCTTCAGTTGAAGGTGTAGCGTGCGCACGTAACTGAGGATAATGGATAAAAGAGGAACACTGCCGTAATCGTGCAACAGTTTCTGGCCAACAAAGGGGTCGTATCCATAGCTCATCCACTTTATTCACCAGACTTGGCACCGGCAGACTTTTTCTTGTTCCCACGCCTGAAACGGGCCTTAAAGGGACACAGATTTGCGGACATTCCAGACATTCAAGCAAATGTGACACGTGAACTTAAAGCCATCCCTAAGGAGCTTCCAGGACTTATACACCCGATCCCAAAAGTGCATTGCCTTCCAGGGTGATTATTTCGAAGGACAATAAAGTATATGTGGCTCTATCTGTTTTGCATTTTGTTGTGTGAACTCATTCACCGAACTTAATTGTCAGAGGTGTATATACTTATTGAAGACACAAAAATAGATCAGGCTGACAAAAGTCATTTGATAATTAAATTATATTGCAAACAGCCAAAAATCTGGAAGTCCTCCAATTCCAAAGTTTAGCTTTTTTTTTGCTTTTTTTTTTTTTTTTTTGGGTTTTTTTTTTTTTTTTTTCTTTTTTTTACTTATTCATATCTTAAATCTCAACCATTTATTCTAACATGATTATTGTCTTATAAATTATTATACTTATTTACAATAAAATACTATTAATTCAAGATCCATTGGTAAAAAGAAAAGAACTATGTGACTTTGAACATCTATAGAAACCACGTTGATATGAACTTTTGTTAAAGGATTAGATTTCTCCACTCACATGGAGGTAGCCAAGCCAAATTGATTAAGTATAATAATTTATAAGGCAATAATCATGTTAGAATAAATGGTTGAGATTTAAGATATGAATAAGTTTTTTTAAGAAACTGTTTTACACTCAACGTTTAAAATTATAATTCAAAGTTTAGCATTATTTCAGCTAGAATATGTGATGACATACGTTTAGATGGTAAAACTTATTTAGTGTCATCAAGGAATAGAAAGCGACCCCCATAGCTGCTCCACAATGCACAATAGTAATATGGGAATTTTGCATTGACTGTTTTGTTCCATTTCATGCAAAATGGTATTTATCATTATTATTTACATTATTTTTTATTAGTAATAAATGTAGTATGTTCATATATGTTCAAAATACTAGTCAAAATTTAAATGAAAGCAATTTTTGAAACATATTTTGCCATTATTTCATCAATGGTTGGGTCACAACATTTTGCTCTCAAAAGCAAAGTTATAATGATTTATTAATAAACAATCGATATATATTTTCTAAAGATGGTTTTCTTCATTCATTTAGACATAACTGAACATGGATACATGTATTTTTAAGTAAATTAAAAAAAAGAACATTTTAGGCGTCAAAGATTTAATGTTGAACATGTCTAGAAAATTGAATAGTTATCAAACATTATTTTGGCTTTAAAATTAATTTTTTTATTACAACTTATAATTTGGCACTTTAAATTTCGCCTTTTTTATTTTTTACAGCAAAAAATTAATAATTCCTTACAAAAAGAATGAATTTATTTCTGAAACTTATTTTAAATAGATCAAAATATATTCCAAACGAATAAAAAATACATTATAAGGATAAAGATATTAACAAAACTATCCTTTTAAAATGTTTTCTATGATAAAAAAATATTTAAAAGTCCAGGAAAAATATTTAATAGCCCAATTCAAGACGTTTTGCATTAACCTGCTATGGCATTTAAGTTTGCGGCCCCACTGTACCGCTATGCTGCCGCTACAATCGTTTTGATGAGTCATCCTGTTTCCCTTCCCATAGCATTAATTGTCCCATCTGTGTGTCGTTAATCTGTGATAGTGCCTTTTAAAATATGGAGTGAGCGTGCTTTAATTTCTCACCTTGCCACACCCACAGGCACTATATTGGCCAGGTGTTATTCTTGGGTCTGTTGAGGCTCTGTTTTTAGGCTCACATGACAGCTGACGTCACAGGTGATCTCCTAGTACAATGTGGTCATTAACGTTAACGTGGCTTAATTAATTATTTAATTAATTTTTAATTTACCTTTTAAATACTTTGATTTTGGTGCCTCCATTTTGTTACTTTTTGATCGGTATTCTGTTTTTGGGTGTGATCACTCACCTGGCTGATCACATCATCTTGATTAATCACGTGGTTGCTGCTGTGTACAGATGCCCTGAGGCTGATAATAAAATTAATTTCATAATTTTTGGTTATGGCGAGGGTGCTGGGCAAGGGAGGTCCTGGTTCTCATACTCAAAAGGGCCGTTACGTGAATTTGTCTCACAATAACCGATACTCCACCCCTGATCTGCTTAAATACCCCAGCGAAGGTGGCCTAATCAGGCCATGTGTAGCTATGTCAGTTCCATATAACACATTACAAAATTTAAATGCATATAACTCAAATTCTATTATAGATAAATTGCTCTTTTTTTTATTTTTTTTCAGATGCACTTTATTGCTAGTATATCCCTTCAAATTTTAAAATTAAATGAGGAAAAATAATAAAAAAATGATTTTCCACAGGTCTTGTCAAAGGAGGAGGGGTGAAATAAAAAATGCTTATAAGAAATTTTCTATTATCGATAAAAACTTCAAACTGCATTTGTTGAATTCTTGAGAGCTTCATAATTATTTGCAAATAAATTATATACCCCAAATTTATTTATAATCAATAATATTCGAAATTTTAGAAAGCTTGTGTATCTGGAATGGAGAAACTTAGCAACATCTAAAATTACGAATTTATTAAAAATTCCAGGGCACAATTGAACCATTTAATGATTGAATTATATTAAAATGATACCTTTTATTTATGTTTTAAATTTTTTTTTTCATAAATTACATTTTATTCATAAGTTATTTCACAAATATTAAACCCATTGCTATGAAGATCGTTTCTTGATGACGTCATTAGTGATTGTTCCCTTATCAGAATAGAAGGAAGTTAGATAAGGCCACGTCATTGCTTTATCAAAGAAAGAGATTAAAATCCTATTATGTGATTTTCTAGCTATTCGCGAGTGAAAGACAAATATAGAGGGCGCCACAGTCGCTCTACTCTGGCTGCCGTGAGTGGTACAGAAACGTGCGCTAGTGAAGGAATAGATATCGTCTATTCAAGAGAAATGAACGTAATTTTTCAGACAATTTCCTTCACAAAACGTTTTGACTATGCAGGAGGAGAGGGTAGACAATGTTTTGTAGAAGGAAAGGCGATGTTTTACACGCTGTTCATCGGACTAAACGAAAGCATAAAGCTATTTTCTCTGTCTACAAGCGTCATGATCCAGTCTGTTATCACCTCCGCATGAAATTAACATTGTTGGGGAGGCTACAGCAAACAGAAGGATTTTCATGTGTATCTGCACATGCAAAGCTGGAAATTTCGCAAAATTCAAGCACTGGAACTTTTTCGGTTAAAGTCCAGAGTAGCCTCCCCTAATTTTCTCGGATGACATAGATCAGCCCCATCGCGTTTATGCTCTGAATTTATTATTGTAACACATTTCAATTAATAAGTAAATGAATTATCGTATTATAGAAATTATATTTTAAGAAATTTATGCGGGAAAAAAATCATGAAAGTCCCGTGATGGTGTATGTTAAATGATGGGCAGCCATATTTCTCCATGATTGGTCATTAATGTCGTCCTGGGAGCCTGTTATTTAACGTACAATGTCACGATACTTTCGTGAATGTTTTCCGCATAAATTCTTAAAATACAATTTCTATAATATGATACTTATTAATAAGATCTTACTTATTAATAAGATATGCTACATTAATAAATTCAGAGCATACACACGACGGAGCTGATCGATGTCGGCCGAGAATATCAGGGGAAGCTACTCCTCGCGTTACCTCACTTGATTTCTAATAAATAAGTTCTAAAAGAAGGCGAATCATTTACTTATTAACTAGATGTGAAACAGTAATATATTTAAGGCCGAGAAAAAGGGGACCTTTTAATTTGGTCAACTTTTAAATTTTACTTATAGTTGATCATTGAAGATCGCGGGGACTACTGCAGTCACTCTGCGTGCACTGCCGTCCGGTTGGCTAACGTTCACAGCCATTTTCATTCCCGCGTTTTCAGCCCAGGCGGGGGGGGGGGGGGCTAGAAAGTGCATTCACACCCGAGAAGAAACATGCAACATAGAGAATTACAGATAAAAAGAAGTCATCTTTTAAAATGCAAGGGGCAGATATAAGTGTACGTGATTCACAAATTTTAAAACACGCAGCCACACCTTCCTGCGCATTATAATCTGTTGGTAAACGATGACAGGATATGGCAGTGCTTTCTTTTTTTTTGTACATTGTGGCATGCTACAGTATCTGTTGGAAATATAATTATTTTTCTTCGTTCTTCCAAAATTCGCACCTACAGAACTTTGTTCTTCATCCATCTTATGTTACACAAAATAATTCACCGATTGTTTTTGGAATAAATTGTTTTAATTTCTTTCGTTTCTGAACTGTACACAAAATAAATAAATAATAAGATAGCACTCCTAGTCTATGTTTACACCATTTAATCTCAGGTGCACAAAAAATAAATGCGCAAAAAATACAACTTGTCTTACATCAACGATTACGCCAGTTTACATATGTGTTGCTTTCCACTATCTTATACCTCTCATGTTGGTTTCACTGCGGAACACCAGAGGGCAGATCGATATCTTTCACTCGCGAATAGGCCTCGTACACCTTAGCTTTCATTGCAACTCTGCGCCACTCAGCAGCAGTTTCCGGCAATAGTCCTATGAGACGCTGAGACTATCAGCATAGGGCGAAGGGCAATTTTGTTCTCATCACAACAATCCAGTACTCAATCCACGTTTGATTTTATTAATTAGAATTTTGTTAGTTGCCAGGCTATTATTGTAATATGAGTAATCAAAATTGCTCTGTTATGGGCTGTACCAATACCTACAAAAATACGAGTTCTTCACAGCCCAAAATAGGCTCGTTCTCTAATGCCGTGTCTGACGATCGAGATGCTTCCTCATATTGACCATATCGTTCATGTTTGTTGTGCGCTAGCAAACCTTCAGAGTCCCATTATACAGGAAAAGCAGGCCTGAGTCTGTGGAAACATGTTTTCTTTCTGAATAATAATTTTAAATTTCTTTTCATACAACATGATTTAGAGTTACAATGCTTCGAAGCAAAAATTTGTAATTCACCACATCCATCGTTGTTTCTGAGAAACAATAATGGACAAGGTGAATTACAAACTTTTGCTTTGAAGCATCGTAATTCTCAGATCATGAAGTTTTTTTTTTCCCCTGAGTGGATGCCCCCTTACCGTGGGTCAGGAGTTTGGGTGCTTCAGGGATTCTGTGAGCTATGCTGGTTGTAGCACTGCAACTTTAGGGTCACCCTTACCAGAAAGGTCATGGTTGAGAAGTGAGACAAAGAGTAACCAAACATATCTCAAGTTGTCGACAAATAAGAGAAAGTATGAGTTTTTTTGTTTTTTTTTCATGATGTATGAAAAGAAATTTAAAATTATTATTCAGTATGAATTTATCACAACATATCGTATTTACGGTATTGCATTTTTTTAAATTGGCTAACAGACTAATAAATTATGAACTATTTTTGTAACTGTTTCAGCTTCTCTTTTTAATGGTTTCACAGTTTTTACAAATGTTGAGATATAGTGTGATTCCTCCTTAACATAAATGCCAAAATAAAGAATTTTTTTTATTTATTGATTTGTACTTTTGCAAGCACCAGGCTATGACATCCTAATAACAGCTTACAAGAATAAAAATTATAAATAGTAGAATATAAAAAAGAATAAATGAATAAATATAATATTATTAAATATAAACAAGGAAAATGGTCATAAGATAAATGTAACATTTCAAAATGATTTTTAACATAGTGATTATAATTTTAAAAAATATAAATCAATAAAAATTGTAAATTATACAGTAATACAAAGAAGAAACGTAAAAATATTAATCATCGATTCTCTGAAGAATTGTGTATGAAAAATTGGCAAGAAGCCACATCGTAACACAACATTGCAATCCATTTTACTATTTGCTATTAGCGTATTCAGCCTCTCTCTCCCAGGAGAACGTACAAATTTGCTGCTATGAGCGCTGAAACTAGAAAAACCGTGCTGCCATCTGAGAGGCGTACGAGGCATATTGTCATGCAGGTGTGAACTATTTAACAACAAATTACGTATATCTTCGAAAAAAAGTAAAATATTGCACATTCAGTTATATAAAAAATCGTTAAAAAAAAAAACAGAGATATTAAAAAAAATTTGTTTGCATTATTTAGAAAAGATTTCTCCCTAAATTTTGGCTATTTTCAAATTCGAAATTATTATATTTGTAATTTTTTTAAAAAGGATTAAAACCAAGTATTTTAAATAGAAAATATTATTATACATTTTAATGTATTGTTTAAAAAAAACATTACTTTTAATCGATCAAAAAATTACTAATCAAAAGCAATTATATTCAAGATCACAAATATAAAATTTTAAAGCAATGTATCAGTTATTGAATTTTTTAAAAAATATTTTTTATCTCCATGTAAGAAGAATCATTTTCTCAAGAAAATAGCTGGCTGGGAACAGAGCATAATAACAGTACTGGCACGTTAACTAGATTGCCTAATTACTAATTATCTTTTGTTTCTAGAGCAACCAAAATTTTTTCTAAAAGTACTTTACACTCTCTTCTAATTAACTACTTCTGTTTCAAGGTGTATTGTTTGATTTTTAATTTTCTGATAATTGGTGCACTGCTTCAGTTGACTGCTGACAACTGTGATCCAATAAATTAGGGGGTTGACAATTGACCTCGCAAACTTTATATATAAAGTTGAACAGTGGAAAAGGTTTTACAGTGCAGGTTATTTAAGTACAGGTAATAGATTTTCTAACCCCAGAAACCCATTGTGTTTAGCTTTACAAACACATTACTCTGAAAAAGAGACTGGTGAATGCTTAAGTTATGTTCCAGCTTATACGAAACATAAACCTGTTCGACATCATTATCCACGAAACCGTATGAGAATTTTTTACTCCATTCGACCAATTTCAAGTTGATCTGGTGGATCTATCGAGTCTTTCAAAACAGAATGGTGGGTATAAATTTCTCCTTAACCTGCGTCCGATTTTTTTTTTTACACAAGTGGAAAAATGGATAATTCTGACGATACAAACAATGGATTTATGTTACGCAAAAACGTCACTCGAAAAGGCATTTACTACTTGGAGGGGCCTCTCCATTTAGACATATTTCGTCAGTCGATTACTGCTAAACTCTCTGGATTTTAGATTCAGGCTTTATAGAAGTAAACCACACTTAGTTCTGATGTTTGACAAGGTTAACACTAATTATGAGATCACAATCCGAAAAGCAACACTGAACGTCAAGAGTTAAAGTTAACATGGCCATGTTATTAGCGCACACAAAGATTCTACAAACCACTAATGCGTTTTACCCTATTGGCCGAATTGAAATGAGATAGTCGAGCATTGCAGCAGATACTAAAAATCTCGTCATACAGAACTTAATCACAGGCCAGATTTCCGACCTGCATGATTTCGGCATTTACAAGTGTAGTGCAGAATGGTTCTTTTACTTCAAATCCGTTCAACTTTCAACTTTTCAATCTATCTTTCTTCTCAAGCAATCCCTCTACATCCACTGATGCCAAATTTTGCGACTGGATCTTACCTGAGTTTCTTCACTCCATGAAAGCCCTCGGGATTTGGAAAGAAGACTAAGATGTAGATGTCATTCAGTTTGATTACGGAGATGGTTACACTTTTTTGCCTTTGATCTTTTGGGGGACCAGAATTATTATACAGATAGATACAATCTTATACGCAATGGTATGCTAAGTGTTGAAGTTCAGTTCTCTGAAGCTTTAGCTAACTCTGTGAACCTGATTGACTATTGCCAGTATCAGAATCTCCTGGAAATCAATAAAAACAGAAATGTAAGCTTTGATTTCATAAATTAGGTTCAGTGGACACGCAACAGCTATGGAGTGCTCTCGAGAGAGGCCCCTTCACTTGTCCTCTGGAACGAAGTATATTCACAGCTGATTTGATCGCATTTCTCAATCTTGTTTACCCTTTTTTATTTATACCTAATACAGTTGATTCCAGTAAAACAGGCACTTGGTTGGTGGTCTTCTTTGTACCCTAAGTCAAACAAGCATGCATCTTTGATTGTTTTGGAATGTTTCCCCAAGAACAATTTTACCCATTTATGGCTACAGCCTCTGAAAAATGAATCTATAACACGAGAATAGTGCAACATCAGCCGTCTGACGCATGCGGTCATCACTGTTTACTATACCTGAAATTACCTGCAAGAAGCCATTTTATGGAGGACATCGTGAACAACACTTATACTAATGAACTGATCCTAAACGATCTACTTGTGAAATGTGAATTCCTTCAAGATGAGTTTACTAATAATGCCTCATTTAAGACATGTCAAAAGTCCAAATGGAACCAATGTTGTCGATCTTTAAATTACTCTGTTTAGTTATCCCCATTATCTGTTTTAATTAATTTCTGCATTCATTTGTTCAATTAATTTGTTTAATTAATTTCTGCATTCATTCTGCATTCTGTGTTTTCTTTTTAATATCTAATAAATTACACAACAGTAAGCATTTCTCGCTATTAATTGCATTTTATTCAAATTTTTTACAGTCTATAAAATAAATTTTAAAGAGAGTATTACAAATTGAATTTTTTCACATTAATTTGTTATTGATTGTAATCAAATCAGTAGGGGGTCATAATGTTTTGATGTGCGCCATCATTTTGCAAGGATGTTTGTTGCGCCCACAGTTCAATATGCGGGATTAATGATTAATTCTTCAGGAATGTTGAGATGTTGTAATATTTAAGCGAGATACGGGGCAGTTCTTCAGATCGGGTATTGGTGATAGGTCTTTTATTAAATGATTAATGTTTGAATCGCGTATTGATTGTCCGATGACTGAGACTGTCAGTTCCTTAGTACGTCGGATATCATCAGATCTCTTCCAAAGTCTCTCGAAGAGCTGGTCCTGTTTTGAGGTCTGTTTAACAGATAAAGTCATCGCATTATCCCCAAGTTCGACCCCGGAGGCCTCATTAGCAATAGCAACATTATCACCTCGGTTGGGTTTTTCTTTTAAGTCTGTTGGCGAATGAAATGCAGGTGAATAGATGAGTTGAGGAGGTGATGGATAAGGGTGTGTCTCGAGGAGGGATCGAGGTGATGGCAATGAGCGTATTAATGATGACATTGGTGTGGTTTTATTTAATTTTGCATGTTCACTTTACCACTGCAAATACTCGTTTGTTTCACACTGCCTTCAGGTCACATACCTGTTAGATATTTTTGAAGCGTATTTAAATAAAGGTCCATTTTCTGATGCACACTCATATTTTGGTGTTGATTAAAGTCTCGTTGATTTGCGAATCCAGCTGTTTATTACGTTTTTTGTTGTCATGATCAACAACCCCAGTTTGTTTTGTGTTGGTATGTTCAGGTGGTTGTGGTGGGGGTACAACCTATGTTTGGAAATGAAGGCATCTTTGATATTCGTGTAAAGGTAGTAATATGTACTCTTGCATGTTCTCAACTAATTAACTTATTCAAAATTGGGCCAGTGATGCTGCCTAACAAAAGGGGTAGAAAGAATCTGTTTCCGCATTAATTCAGATAAGCTTTCTTCGCCCTTAATGAAATTTTCTATGTTGTCTTCTTCAAATGTTGTCTAATGTGAGGTGTTCAAGGAACTTTATAATGTAGAATGTTACGGCAGACCTCACACTTTGCTTTTACTAGGTAACCACAAAAGTTCTTATCATTTTTAATTCCGGAAAACAAAATGATGTACACAAAAAGTAGCGTATCGCTAGTCCCCAAAGTAATCCCGATTGGTATCTAGCACCTGCGAACGTGTCTCCAGTTGATCAATCCGCTGGCTATAAAACTTGCCGATCTTGGACTCAAAGAGGTCCGTGAGTGCCTTTCACAGATCTGTATCATTGGTGTAGGATTTTCCACGAAGATGGTTGACCAGATAATGGAAAAGATGATAATCCGTTAGAGCAAGATCTGGTGGGCAAGGTGGATGACACACAGTTCCCCAGCGAAGCCGCTCTATGGTTTTCTTGGCCACCCTCGCCACACGTGGCCGGACATTGTCTTGAAGGCAGAGTACCCCTTTGTGATTCACCAATGCTGGCTCCTGCTGCAATGCATGTTGCACACATTCCAACTGCTGGGAGTACAGGTCCCCAGTGATGGTTTGGCCAGCTGATAGGAGATCATAGTGATCCAATTGGCTTTTAGTCCACCAAACACACAAAACTACGGGATTCATCAGAAATGGCAAATTCTCCCGACCTGAATTTCTGGAACCAATGCCTTGTGGTGCGTTCATTCACAAGCATCATCCCCAAACACAAGACACATTCGGCGATTTGATACTGCTGCTGACAAGCCCACCTTGAAGTCATAAAACAAGCAATACCTAACCATCTCCTTTGATACCTACATTTGTCTTCACTTCTGTACAAGATGTGATTGTTGTGAATGCTCAACAGCCCTGTATTTATACAGGCTAACCTTCCTGTATAAATTTCCAAAGCTCCCCCTTGACAGAATTTGGACTACCCTGTACACTCATTTGCATATCTTCTATCACTTCCTTTTATGGCAACAGAAAAACAGCAAGAACTCTTGTGGTTACCTAGTATTTGATTAAGAGATGCATCTTGCATTAATACTTTCCTATGACAAGTTCCGAGTGTTTCCAGACTCCTAGAAAAAGACGATGTTTTACGACCAGACGTATCATGATTGTATACATCCGATGCCCATTCAATTTAAAAATGATTGACATCTGCTTTAAAACTTCATTTTATCAGCATAGATCACGATTGAGGAATATCTTACTATGCAATCTCAGAACATCAGGCCAGCTCCGAGTTAAATCAAGTAGCAAATAACTATGGGGCTCCAGTGTGGCATCTTTAAAGGCTTCAATGAGTGAACAACTGTAACCTGTTTGCGACGCCAGGGTACGAACCTGTCCTATGTATCTTGGCGACGTTAGCAGAAAGTTGAACTGTGTGTTTAAACTTATTGTACGGATGATTTTCGATTGGGCGTAGAGGTTCTGTGTTATTAGAAAATACAGGTTGTTCCAAGTACTAAAAATTTGTTATTAACAGCACAGTGAAATTGACATGATGACTGTAACGCCTGTAGATTTTTTCAACAATTTCTATATTTTTCATCTCATTTAATAAATCGTCTAAAATCAATAATGCCTGTTCGGGTATACGTTCTTGTATCAACTTTTTATCAGAGACTCCTGCATGAAATGTTATGTTTGGCAGGCTCAGGTTTTTAACAACCGGGGGTATTAACGCTCCATAGTAGTAAATTATTTTTGTTGGAGGTGGAGCCATCACTTCTTCTAAAGTTTGTGCTACAATGGTGGACATACCACACCCCGAACTACCTCCGACAAGACCCAAAAAGTATTGCATAAATTTAACAGATATATTTATTTCCGTGATGTTGATGACGATGATGATGATGAAAAAGACAGAGACGGAGAAAATTTTCACTAGGTTTACGGGACTTATGTTGAAGGTTGAATGATGCAAGTCTCTTTTTTGATAGGTTTTTTATTTTTAAAAATTAACCACATACATAATTTAATCTCAGTGAAATTATCCTATGAACAGGTAAGACACTTCTTGCAGTTTTGGCATTTATCTGCGGACTGCTTTAGTGATGTCGAAATTTATCGTTAGGTCGTTTTATTCTTATGTGAAACATCAACCAAACAAATTTGTTCCCCCACACATTTTAAATCCCATCTATAAAAGGTTTATTTTGAGGATATTATACATTTCCAAAGCTCACTCACTGGCACCGTATTACCAACATTCGATGGTTGAAAAACCTGTAGTTTGCATTCTGACCTGGTGTTCGAACCAGATCACCAGTTGGTCAGGGCTTAGGTGTGTGGCAACATGGATATCAGCTTAATTGGTCCTGCTGCCCCAAGATGGGTGGCATGGCAGCTGGATGGCCTTCACCCTCCCAATATCACTAAGTAAGGCCAGTAGCCTTCAAACTCGCAATATTGCAATGTTGTAGAGTCGCATCCTTTTGATAGACCTTCAATTTCAATGAGCAGTTTGTTTCAGTTTAGAGTCTACAAGCGTTCCATAAACACGTGTGCAAAAAGTTATTAATTGATAACAAGCGTTCCTAAACACCCTCAGGCTTTTTGTATTTAAAATTTCTTTAACAATGATAACGGAGTGACCTTCACCCATCATACCGAAAGGGCCCTTGATGCATCTTAGTAGTCTATGTACAGGGTCTTTATAATTAAAGTTAAATTTTGACATGGCCATTAAAAAAAACTACTGGATCAAAAGCTATAATACTTCGTAATATTATACAAGAGGGCATGGGAAGTTCATACCCACCAAAAAAACAAATTAGTTCAAAAGGTCACCACCAGCATGGAATGGCGCTCTATGCAATATTCGTATACGAAATTAGACATGAAGACACAGGTTAACAAGTCTTTAATCGTTACTAAAAATAATTTTACTCATGTAACTAATTTTAATAACGATAAAAGACTTGTTAAACTGTGTCTTCGTGTCTAATTTCTTATACGAATATTGCATAGAGCGCCATTCCATGCTGGTGGTGACCTTTAGAATTAATTTTTGTTTTGGTGGGTATGAACTTCCCATGCCCTCTTGTATAATATTACCAAGTATTATAGCTTTTGGTCTAGTAGTTTTTTTATGGCCATGTCAAAATATAACTTTAATTATAAAGACCGTGTATATTTGTTGATTAATCTACATTGTATGAATGCTTATGCGGAATTTGTAAAAATAATTTATTACAGGGGACCAATTATAAAATTGCACCTCGTTTTTTCGAATTTCAGGGGACCAATAATATTTATTCGAAAATCCGAAGTTCGTAAAAAACAACCCTTCCCCCCTCCCCCACCCAAAAAAACTCACGTAAATAGGCAGTGAATTTTTAATAGGCAGTATTTTTAATACAAATAGGCTTATACATTAAGTATTAGAATTGTTTCTGATGCATATTTGAAGTTATATCATTATTTAAGTAGTTTGAAAATTCAAAAAATTGTCAAAAATATCGTCTGGTACATTTATTAGTTGCATACAGATGTTTTTTAGAGTTTCTAAGGAGCTTTTAATTTGTGAGGGTGTTGCTTTGAATGTCGTATTTTCCAGTGATCTTCATGTTATTCTTCGCCGCCATCTTTGATAAGATCGCAAATTTCGTAATCGTTTAACGTCGGAGAAGTTAAAACTTCCGCATCAATATTAACAAACTCGGAGAATTTAGATCGAAAATTCAGATTACTTTTCAGGATTTCCCACTCTTCAAATCCTTCAAATTCGCTATCATCATCTTCAGGTGAGACTGCAAGTTCAGTTTCACTTTCGTTGCATAGAGAGCACTTCTTTGCAAAGAGCAAGCACCTCTTCCTTCTAGGCTCTCTGTTGGCGACGGCGGATATTAGTCCACAGTTAATCATCGATCACGATGGCGATAAACATAGGCCAAATGAACAAAATGCAACCAGGCCGCTCACACAAAAAATTTTCACTTTTTTAGTAAAATTTTTTACTACCAATTACAACTTCTAACTTTGTAAAATCCGAATTTCATCGTAAAAACACTTCGTAAAATTTAAAGTTTATTATATGGAAATTAACGGGAGGGGGTCGGATTTCAGAATTACTTCGTAAAATCCGGAATTTCGTAAAATGCGAGTTCGTAAAAACGAGGTTCTACTGTATTACGTTAAAAGCACCGACACAAAAATGTATAATTATCCTCAAAATAAATCTTTTATAGACGGGATTTAAAGTAAATTTTGATATCACTAAAGCAGTCTTCAGATAAATTCCAAGATTGCAAAATTCGTCCTCGGTGAAAATCCGACCGTGCAAAATTTATATACAAATCAGTTATGTCTTTGCAAAAACCGGACCCCTGAGAAATTTTGTTTTCGCAAAAGCGTCTTACCTGTAACCCGGTCATGTCGAACTGTTCATCAGATAATTTCCCTGAGATTTCAAAATACTTTCTTTGGCATCGACCATGGCAGACGTGTTTTTTTGAGCTCCATAAGATGATTCGGACAGTGAATATACACTAGTCCAAGCTTTTGTTTCATTATGGTCTAAGTTACATTTTATCTACCAGTTTTACATTTGTCTCATTCTAATTAACTAATAATGCCTAAAGATAAATTACAAAATGCAAACCCTGCAGCCGTGAACCGCCAGCTTTCCCCGATGAACTTGCCCAGTCAGCGACCTTCCAAAGATTCGCTTCTTCCATTAATAGAAAAAGCGATTACAACATATTTCCAGGAGTCTTCATCGATTGACAATTTAGTAGGCATTATCTTTGATAAGTTTCTTGAAAAACTAAATTCACATTTTGCAGCAATTTTTTCCAAGCTTGAACCCCTCCTGGAAAAAATGGAAGCTACCGCTCAGAAATTAAAGCAGTTCGAAGATCGACTTACAACACTTGAAAATATTGTAACTAAGCTTAACTCAAATCTTTATGTTAACGAATCGTCTCGAATTGATTCCATCATCCGACAATTTGATGATTTCGAACAACACTCAAGACGATCAAATATTCGAATCTTTGGAATTCTGGAAGATCCGATGGAGAATCTGACCGATAAATTTATTGCATTAATTAAGACTAAATTGACTATACCCATTACAAAAGATGACATCGGTTCAATACATCGGCTTGGTGATCGTCGATCTGGTTCTAATCGTCCTACTATTGTTCGATTCACTTCCTCAAACATACGTGATCTAATACTTAAAAACAGACGCTATCTCAACAACTCACGGATAATTATCGTAGAAGATCTTACAATCACCCGATACCAGCTCCTGCGAACAGCCAAATTGTAATGCTTGGAGTTTTGGAGGTCGTATTTTCACCAAAGATTCCCACGGCAAAATTGTCCTTCTAACATCATCCAAGGACTTAATGTTCACTGATTGTTATAATCATCAAAGTAATTTAGTTATATTATCTTAATGTTTAGTAGTCACTTTACTCATAAATTTAATTTTGTCGTATAATATTTACTTATCAAATTATTTTAAATTTTAGTTTATTTTCTCTTAATTAATATTTTAATATTATCCAATTGTCCTTATGGCAAACTTTATGGTTTAATTTACTTATAATATTTATTATTTTATCTTAACAATCATACTACACTATTTACAATCAGATCTTATAATTATGTGTTTTTTTTGTGTCTAATTTTTTATCCACTGTAATGATATTTAGTCACTTTAGAGACGAATTGTATTTTTTAATACATATTTTTTTATATATTCCTCTTTCATTCTTATTTTTTAAAATTTATTTCTCTATATCTTGCTATTTCTCCTCTGCTCCCTGTCGTTTTCACTTTATTCTCGGTTTATCTTTTTCTTTTGTTGATCTAATTTTATAATTTTGTTTCTCTCTTATTTCTCTTTTCCTTTCTTTCCTGTCTACCTATTTTATTCTTCTTTTTAGTTATTAGTGTGTTCTCCAAAAAATTAATCTTCCACTATTATTATTTTTACTTTCATTATTTTTTTATTGCATTTTTAATATTTTTTACATCTATTATTATTATTATTATTATTATTATTAATAATAATAATAATAATAATAATAATAATAATTGTTAGGGTTTTAAGCAGAGAACGTAGGATTTTAAAGGAATATATAAAGATAGCCATTTTAGATAAAGAGATGTTTTATTTAGAACATTACCAAGCAAGAAGATGTATTGTAACAATTAAGATTTCTCAACAGTATGCACGTGAAACAATAAGTACGAGGAACTTAAACTGTCTGTGTTAATAATACAGTTCAACAATCTCTAACAATAATAATAATAATAATAATAATAATAATAATAATATTTTTATTATCACTATTTTTTCTCTTTTTTCCGCTCTTATACTAAGTTACTCTATACGTCTAGAACAGGGCCGTCCAAGATTTCTGTCCGCATGCAGCGCCTATGCACGCGGGTAATCTTCCTTCCTCCCCTATTGCACATTATGATGATCAGTTCCTTAAAGTCGACGTGTGCAGCGTTTAGTAAAGTTAGCTTCTCTGCATAGCGCAAATGCACTCCCTATTCTTTAACATGGAGTACAAATATAGAATTGCGATTGTCAATGTAATTTTTATTGAAATGAGAAAGCAAGCAAAAAGGCCCCTGAAATTATTGTGCTCTTTCTAGTGATACCAATTAATTTTGTTTTTTTTAATGGTTCCCTTTGGTACAAAAAACACAGGGAACAGTTTTAAAGGAAAACTATTTAACACACATTGTTTTAATTGGTACCATTAGAAAGAGCAGAATAATTTTCTAGGTTCTTTTTGCTTGTTTTATCATTTCAATAATAATTACATTTACAATCGCAATTCTATTTTTGTACTCCATGTTAAAGAATAGGGAGTGTATTTGCGCTATGCAGAGAAGCAAACCTCTAAAAGCTTTACTAAAAGCTGAGTACGAGTTGCTAATTATCAATTCGACACTGTAAAAAAAATAAAAAAAACAAAAAAACGAGGCAGTTTACCATTTTATTTCCTTCGTTTTAATGTGATAATTTTCTCGATGTCAGGTAGACTTGTCCTGCTGACGGACAAGCGTATTACATTTTAAAGATTCATGTCTGCTAGGCTTGATCAGAGTCTAGGTTTTGTAAGTTTTAACCCTGAAAAAAATCTTTCGCAGACATAGGTAGATCCAAACATGGACATTATTTTGGCTGCTTCGTGATGAAGTCGAGGAAAGTTTGCCTAAAAAACAGAACAAAAATGGAAGAAAAGGCAAATGACAGGAAAATGTAAAGCCTATTAAAGATTTCTCCTTTTTAATAATAAAAAAAAAGCTACCTTTGGAAAATTCTTGTAAAATTCCGTCAAACTTCACGCTGCGTAGAATCTGTCCCGCTGCCAAGTGTTACAACGCAAGTCTATTTGTTCCAACTGCAAATCTACTGGAACTTGATCAACACTGACGGAAAATGGCTTTACGAATAGATCGAACATTGGACGCAGGTTGGTGATATCTTGAAAACGCTTGGCGAATTCAGTGCGAATATTTAGAACGATCTCTACGTATGCGGTAAATTGAGCACCTTCACATACAGTTTTCTTGAGATAGTTGTGTTTCCCACAATGACAGCTTCATCACGAATGCGTCGATTTTATTTGACATGTCATTTATTAGGTGATTCTCACATTGCATACTCAAATTTAGGGTATTAAGATGTCCATTAAAGTCAACTAAGAATGCGAGAGCCGCAATCCAAACAGGGTCTCATAATTTTGATTCAGGATGTCCTTTCTGCTCCAAAAATTCTGAATTTGCGCTCCTTAAGTTAAGGAATCTCTTCAAAACATTCCCCCGACTCAGCCACCTCACTTCGCAATGATACGGAATATCGGTGCAATGCTCTTCGATAGATGCCAAAAATTCTTTGAATTGACGATGGTTCAGCCCGTGAGCTCGGACGTAATTTACAATTCTTACAACAGTATCCACAACATCATCGAATTTCGCAATTTTGCCACAAAGCGCTTCTTGCTGGATCATGCAATGAATTGAAGGTAATGCTCGATTACCGATCTTCTCTCTCAGTAGCCCAACAAATCCCATTCGTTCACCGTGCATTGCTGGAGCACTATCAGTTGTGACGGATACCAGTTTCTCCAATATCAAACCTAAACCATCGAGTGCCTTCTCCACTGCCTGCAAAATGTCTTTATCTTTCGTTGTACCTTTCATAGGCATAAGATCTAAAAATTCTTCCGTTACTTTTAAGTCGTTGTCAACACCACGCAGATACAAGACCAACTGTGCAGTATCAGATATGTCAGTGGATTCATCGATTGCGATTGAAAATGCTACGAAGGTTTTCGCTTTTTCCTTCAACTGTAAGTACACATCATCAGCTATGTCAGAAATCCTTCGCGAAATTGTGTTGCGGGATAATGAAAGTTTTTGGTATGCCGGAACATCCGAAGGGCTCAACAGTCCGGCGACATCTATCAAACAAGTCTTAATGAATTCTCCATCAGAGAACGATTTCCCAGATCGTGCAATGTTAAATGCCACTTTATAACAGGCTCGAAAACACAGTTCTGGCTCATTTTCCTGTCGCAAATAAACAACGATTTCCATATTAGATATAATCATAGGATGTATTAAAAAAAATTAGTTAAACATGCATCACTTTAATACGGATGGGGATGAATAGCGGCCTACCTCGTTACCACATTCACCATCGTGCTGTGCTAACTTCAATTCATTCAGTTTGGACTGTCGACCTTCGCCTTTCAAGTTTTCAAATTCTCCTTTATGGAAAATGTTGCAATGCCGCTCAATGGTGTATTTCTTTTTCCCGATAGGACACGATTGCATTATAAGCATTTAGAATCCGATCCGTGAATATTGAGAAAAAAAACAGATTCTCCCACTCCGGTTTAAATACTGGTTCAGTGATTTTTTGCTTTTTCGGAATGTGCGCCATGTTATGCGAGAGACGAAAAACAAACAAGTATTAGTAGCAAAAGAAATAATGCTTCATTTAATGCAATCGTCCCCTGAAGTCAGGCAACACTGCGTAGGTAAACTATACCCACTCCCCTCCTGAGTTTTGGACTCTCTCTTCGGCTTTGCCCGTGTGCTTTGCCTGCGAGCATTTTATGTTGCACACGGGCGAAGTGCACGATTTGGACGGCCCTGGTCTAGAATATGAGCTTTTTTCTACCATTACCACTTGACTCAGTGAATTCCTCTTTAAAGGAAATTCATTCAGCATATATAAATCAATATTTCTCTATATTTTACTTAAATATTAGAAGCATTAGATCTAATTTCAATTCTACTCTCATTGCCCTAGACAGTATTGACATCATCACCTTTACTGAAACCTGGGCCTATTCTGAAAATGATATTCCACCAATTCCAGGTTATAATAATATTTCAATTAATCGTATCAACAAACGAGGAGGCGGAATTTATCTTTTCTTTAAAGAAACATTTAAAGTTAAGATCCTTTCTCATTATTCTTTAGCTACCAATGATTTTGAAATTTTAACCGCAAGTATTAATGATAAATATATAATCATTACGATTTATCGTTCTCCCAACGGACACTGACAGATTTTTTGTTCATTTATTACTTCCTTACTGATGGATTTACAATCATCTGATATGAAATTAATTATGACAGGTGATTTTCATCTTAATTTTAGTAAGCCGTCTCCGTCTTTAAATTTACTTTTGGATCCGATACATCGGCCGGGTTTAACCTTTTCCCAGCCACCATTTTTTAAGGAATGATTGCTACTTTTGCATACTGATGAAAAAGATCTTTTTATGACTTCACCAAAGCTCGTTTTTGTTTTCAAATTTTTTATATGTGTATTTAAATATATTTTCTTTTGATTTATAAGTTATGTTATTCTTTATATATAACGATTTTTTTAAAAAAAATAAAAGAAATACATCATAATTTGATGAAAAGAAAAGGCTCTTTTTTTCGTGAATTGTAGTAAATAATTATTTCAGTCTCTGGAAAAACGAAAATAGCCAAAAGTTGCTGTGAAATGTCTTGTGTACAATAAAAAAAAATTTTTCTTTAATTTTGATTACGTTTTTTGTTATGAATATTTATGTATAGGTATGTAAGGTTTACATTCACATAAAAACGCCATATGACATCATTTGTTATCACTTACCTGACCTGAATCACTATAGAAATCACCTGCACCTGCTGCAGGTGAGAACCTTATTATAGTAAACTCAATGAAAGCCCTGCAGGGAAGTAACAGCTATGCAGGGAAGTCATATTTGATTATTTTTATATAATAATCATGTCACTTTTACAAATATAATTCCAAGCTTTATTTTTTGTTAGAAAAGTATTGTTTAATATAATCAAAACGCGAATTTATAATATTTATTTTTTAAAAATTGCTATTTTAATTCTCTTTCTCGTTTTGAGAAATGTAACATGCGAATGATTGCCTTAGTAATATTTATATAAAAATTTTTATTTCTAGAAATATTTGAAGATACGGGTAATATTCAGTTTAGGTTAAGACTAAAAGAATGAAACCTCTGTTGTAATTTCAAATGCAGATTCATATTCGCATAGGATTTTGGTACTAATATGTTTGTTTATTCTATATGAGATTTGCTGCTTTTGAAAAAACATCATACAGCATTTTACAGAGACATAATAGTAAATATTTTATTTTTATAAAAATACTTATGAAACGAAATTGAGTTTCGAGTATTTTGAATTGTTTATTTACTGGTCGGGGATACATTTTCAGAATTATCTTCATGATTTTAGAAATAACAACACTGATTATGTTTTATTCATAAATATCGCATACAGAAAACATTTACAGAAATAAATATCTCATACATAAAACATTTATAGAATTAAATATCTCATACATAAAACATTTACAATCATAAATTACACCATAATCATCATAGAAATTATAAAGAAGTATATACATATTACAAAAGCTATACTCCCTCTATTCCAAAATATTGTATACATTTCGGAACAAAAAATGTTGAAAATGTAAACCATATTTTGGGACAGAGGGAGAATTACTTTTATGAATTCCATAATTAAAAAAAATTAATTTAATAATGTAACAGCTAGCAACATATCCTTGGCTATTCTTGAAGAGTTTCTGAAAATTATCATATGAAATAAGAGATGAATTAACTCTTATTCGTGAACACAAAATGAGAGCAGCAATTCAGACCTAAAAAATAAATAGAAGTTATCAGAAATGAAATCAGAAACTGATTATACTTTTTGTAGCACAAACATTAGCTCATAAAAGATCCCCAGTGACATCAGACAAAGTGGGACTCTGCAATCAATTCCTATTTACCTGTGGACATTATATAAGGTTCGTTTGGTGAGAAGTATGTAACTACAGCATCAGATGATGATTGAGCCCTGAAGATGATGTTAAGTACGATGAAGTTTCGCAAACCTTATAGAAGATAAATTTAAATTAAAACATATTTTATTGTCACCTATTTTTTGGAAAGTATATGTGTCCCAAACATCCAAGTACCTGAAATAATGAAAAATCTAGCCATTTTATTTGTCTCCATGTTGTTCTACTGTAAGTGAAAAATGGAAAGAAGCAAAAATTAATATTAGTAGCAAAACATTGATGAAAGCAAAGCAAGAGATGGGGATGATAACAATAAACAAAATACCAGGATATTCAGGAATTACCTCATATGGCAAATGCAAACAAAATTGAAGTAATGCATTTTACATAGCAAAGTTTAAAATTAAATTATGATCAGGATAAATTAAATAAAGTTCTATGCTAAATATCTACATAGATTTATATTTTGTTAGAATTTAAGATAATAATTTCTTATTAGACTATAAGCAGATATTTTGAATATGATGAGTTGTTATCCAAATTTTCCTGGAATTTACTTCACTATATCACTCCTAAACAAATTTAAATATAAAAAAGATTTATCAGATTTCAACACAGTGTATTTTTTAAAGTATTACATATACAGAAATAATGACACATGGAAAGAAGTGTACAAGCTCTATGAATAGACCAATCCCTACTACTGCCCACGGAATATTCATAGAGTGTGTGCACATCTTATCAATATCAATAATACTTAGGAAAATAAAATGTTCTGAAATCCAATGAGTCATTCATAATAGCCCTGTATTTCTAACATGATCATCAGTTATTAAAAACATGAACTTTAAAACAGTTTCTGTCTTTTTGCAGACAAATTGGCAAATCACACTTTCCACACACCCATAAAGTTCTCAACTTATGGGATTCAGCCCCGATGCTAAACAGAAACCAC
>JAHWFO010081728.1:0-20829 GCA_023313115.1 Rhysida immarginata | reverse complement strand
ACTGTCAAGTGGGGGATTGTTAATTGATGGCAGTATATTTATTTATTTTGTCTTGTAAATTACTTAATTTATGCAATTGTAAGAATGTAATAATGACAACGTATTCAGTTGCTGACAACGCTTCTCGTGATTCTTAAGAAAGAATTGTGTTTAACGTTTTTTTGCCAGATAATCGTAAATGAATTAGCCTAATAGTAGCATTTTTATTTTAACAACATGTAATCTCTGTAATATAGCCAAATAAATTATCAACATGTATAGTTTTTTTCAGATCGAGACGCTATTATACTGTTTTCCATGAGCATAAACCACTCGAACAAGATAACCCCACAAATTTTCAATCGGGTTAAGGTCGGAACTGCAGGAAGGCCAATTCATTGATGTGATATTACGTGATTTTAACCATTCCAAAGTCGATGTTTCTTTGTGTATTGGCGCATTGTCCTGTTGAAAAATGAATTCCGGATCATTTAATTGATCTCGAAGAGGAAGGAGGAAGTTGCCCAAGATTTTTTGGTAGTCGGTTGCCTTCGATCGTAGAGAAACAAATTCCTCTCCGACGGGTTCACCCAACTAGTCACGCGTTGGCGCAATGCGTGGAAAGGGATGGGGACTATATCGAAAAGTGAATAGTGCATTACATAGAGAACAAATATGACCATAAGATACAAAAAGAATTTTGAAAATCGGTTAAAATAAAAAAGTTACAGCCATGGAGACCTTACTTATCAATCGCCCCTCGTATCACTTTGCAAAGTTCAGTCTGGCTTCTTTATGCTGAGAAGACGACTTTGGTTTGGACTTCCTCTTTATGTATGCATGATGCTCTGATGCTGACAACACATTTCGGACTGTTCTTGGGTGAACCGGCAGGTGCAGTGATTTTGTAATTGAAGTGGATGAGGCACCTGTGGGCACTGGCCAATCAAAGGATCTGTCTTTCAGCTATTGTGCTGAGCTTTTTGGGTCGTCCTAATCGCTGTTTTTTTCAATACATTTGTGGGTTAACAAGATAATTGTGGACTATGATTTACCAATTAGAGCGGCAATTACACGTTCTGACTTTCCACATTCTCGACATGCATCAATTTGACCCTTTTGATGACCTATTAGTTGTTTACCAGAATCCATTGTAGACAAATGCACTATTGTGTTTACCTTTAAATAGCCTATGTAATATGACATTCATTAAAGTAGTTGGTATTCATTTGCATGGATTTTTACATCCTGGTCACAAAGTTTTTCCCCGATCCTCCTATAGCAAAATGTATCGTTCAATTCATTTTTCAGTTGTTTTTTTTTTGGAACTAGATGAAGTTGAATAAACATGTGGATCACTATAATTTATCAAAAATGTTTCAATTTAATTTGCTTATCTTCTGAATTGAGGTGGTCTCAAACTCCCCCCCCCCCCAATGTATGAGTAACAAACAATTCAAAAATTTATTTTCTCATAACAAAAACTTGTAAACATCCAAGAAGGAGCAGGAGGGTGTAAAAATGAGCTGATATCTTTTGAAATATTTCAAAGCTTTTTGTATAAGTATGTCAGACTCGCTTTTCATCCCACTTCAACGTTCTATTATTATTCTCGATAAATTATCATCCATTCAAATGAGACGTAACAACTTTATTTTTCCTCAGAAGTTGAAAAAAAACAAACCTCATTGCTGTTCTCAAGAGGTTTTTCAAACCCTACAATATTTTTACAGTAAATGCCTTATCATCTGATCACCTACCAGTTGCACTTAATTTTGGGAGGATAAATATGGACTGAGAATAAAACTTCGTTGGAGAAGGTTTCGAGAAAAAGAACAATTTTGGATAACTTGAAAAATTCTGGCCCAAAATGTTATTAACAAATGTGTACTTTAACAAATTTACAATTACTACTGCGTCGCGGCTAAAGCCCCTTCTTGGAACTTTTTACAAAATTTTATTCATTCTTGAATCGATTGTTATATCATATGCCACTATCTTAGTGCTTTTAACGGTCAATGGTAGAGCACCTGCAGTCCACGAAGCACTGAAAAGTTGATACAACTTAGCAGTATTGCAACCGAGCTACGACCTTGAGGATCGTACTATTGAAATCAGAATTTGAAAAAGTTAGTCCGTTTTCAAATTTTACAGATCAAGCATGCGTTTTTATAAGTAACTTTTAGCTAAAGTTCCTAATAACGAACAGGGGGGAAATGATGCAACTTTATGCAAATTAACTACGTACATAAAAATCGTCATTTCACGAATATCTCCTTGCACCTATGATTTATTCTAAGAATACTCGGGTACTAGTTACTACATTTACGTAGAAAAATAACAAAGACGTGGAACAAGTTCTTCTCACGCATTGCTTTGCTGAAAAATTTTTGTAATAAAATTTTGGCCAAGTTATCATTTTACCTTTATTCTATCATTTTAGAGTTATATATCAAAATGAAAGTTTAAACACATTTCTCAGGAGAAAGTTATGTATTTCTTTGGGCAGCACCAAGGTTGTTAAAAAGAAGGTGGCCTCTATCGTCCGATTTCTCTCAAAAGCACTCGCATTGCCTTCTGGGATTGTGACGTCACCTGGAAGGTTGGCAACAGGCGATCTGCCCCTTTTAACATAACAAAGCTGAGATGGCTTGAGTTCCATGTGCTTTTGCTAATAATAAACGCAATTATTTATGATTTTTAGTCCAATATTGTAATATACAGTGGATTTACTATATTTCCATGCATTTATTCTTCTCATGGCAATAGATACGAGCAAAATTTCATTAAATGAGCAAACCCCCCACCCCTTCTGAAAAAGAGCACACTCGTAACAAGTAGAAGAATTCCTGAGAGATCTGCTCTTGATACGAGTTTTAAAACGCAAAAATCCAATAGATTGCACTACGAGAAAATCGGAAGTTAAGAGAAAATTTGAAACCTGAGAGAGAAGTTTAGAAAATAAAATATACACAAGACTCTTCGCTTTCATCTTCACCTCCTTCACTCTTACCAAGTAATTAAAACTGTTCAGTGGCTTCAGATTCATTTGAAGACTCTATAAACCACGTTGGGAAAAACGACGAGGTGGGATACGCTTTCACTCTCAAATTGTAATTTGAGCAAAACGAAAATGTTCGGTCAGACTCAAACAGAAAGTGATTGGGTATGTAGGCGTTTATTTTCTTCCTATCATATTTTTACAACAATACAAGCAGTGGCAGATGTTTTAATGGTGTACTAGCACTTAATGCTAAATGATTGAATACTTTAACAGATTAATCGTTAAAGGTGGCCTCGCTGTTGTAGTATTTGCTTTTGTATTTCAGTGCTAAATGTATCTAAATAGATCTTTTATTTGCAATCTCTGAATTTTAAACACATATTATTCCAATAAAATATTTATATAAAACCTTGACACGTTTTTCTTCATTTATTTTGGTGATAAATAGTAGAAATAGGCCGGAAAATAAAGGTCACCGCGCCATTCCCTATAGTTTTCTATGCGTTCGTCTGCTCCAAACCTTCCAGCTGACGTCACGCGCCAGTAGCCAATGACCATCGATCACCCCGATAAAGGCCACCTTCTCTTTAACAACCTTGGGGCAGCACTGTATAAATGATAATTCTTTAAAACCTTGAAGTTGATTTCCAGTTATCCCAAAAAATTCTTATTTGTCATCAATATATCTTAAATTTAATAGAAACTTATGCGTGGTGCTGCATTACCATAACGATGTTAATAAAAATCAAAAAATTCGAAAAAAAAATTGGCAACAGAACGACCGACTTCGCGAATACATTAACATAATTTTTAACATCTTTGAAAATGCGGATAAAATACTCAAAGACTTTGTTCCACCCTGATTGATTATTGTTTGTATATAAAATTGCCCGTCTTATTTATTTATTTTAGTCTCATTTAATAGTTTCGGACACAGTGGGGCAAGAGCGTTAACAACGTACTTAATGTAAAACAAGAGCGGTTCTTTTTTGTAAAGATTTTTTACTCTGTATGTATTAAAATGCCTCTTATTGAACGCTTATTTTAATGTTCTACTGTGATTCTAACAAAAAGAAACGTAAAACCTACGAGGTTGAAATCCATTTAAATGTTATCATTCAATTTTATTTTTTCGCTAGTTTTTTTCATAAACGATAAAAATTAAATATTAAATTTTTCATTAAACTTTTACATACTTTGATGTTAATCATATATTATCAATTTTTTCTGCTTATTGTGATTATGGAAAGGAAATCTCATGCATAACATTATTTTTTCTTTTTACATATAGGGTGTACGATTATATATGATTATATGTGTTACAGTTTGCATTCCCGTATTTCAGCACCTGGAGCTAAAACAGATTGCATTAGCAGGAATGGAAGACTAGCCATTATCAAGAATGCCGATATGTCAGAAGAAATATCGAAATATATGAGAACGTAATGATTTATTGAATAATTTTTACATGAACTAGGCATGTTCAAATGAAACTCGTTCGAGTGAAAAAGGCGGTGTTGTAAGAAAAAGGCAGGAAACGACAAACACAAGCAAATAGAAAGAGTAGTATTTAATATTATACACAAATTTCTAAAATGAAATCAGCCATGGCGTTAAGGTACGCATCCCACTGTTTAAGGAGAAAATTCCGTCGGCGAAAAAAAGATGTGGGTTGCTGTTTGAACCAGTCCGTAATTACTTCTTGCACCTCCTCATCGGTGATGAAACGTGATCCCTTAAGGAATTTCTTCGACGCCCCGAAGAGATGAGAGTCGCTAGAGGATAAATCCAGGCTGTAAGGAGGATGTTCGAGAGCCTCCCATTTCTAATTGACTACTATATCCATAATAACTTTTGTGCACGCGCGCATTGTCGTGAAGAATAATGCTCCTGGCGATCGCTTATATTTTATAGCCATATTTTTTTTCGCGGACAGAAATTCCCGTCTCCCTAAACAGTGGGGATGCATGCCAAAACGCCATGAGTGATTTGATTTGAGAATTTGTGTGTACATTACTGTTCATTAAATACTTGTCACGTGATTATGTCGTGTAGTGACAGCAGAGTAAGGAGGGTAGACGTTTTAAACAAATATAACAAAAATTTAATATGACTATTAATTCTTTACATAGAGTTCCAATGAACTATACAAACTCATGTCTGATAGTCAATAGAAAGTTGCAGCTATGCAATTAAGGTTCAGACTATACAATAATGAGAATTCTTAAATAGTGAGCTAATTATATGTAAAAAAGGTTGGTCCTCGTAAACCTCTTCTTCGTAGACCAGGAAAGGTCCATGCCCCAATATGGGGAGAGTGGGTTGGAGAAATAAAAGAACGGCCATTAGCATTGGATTTTGAGCACAAAGTTATTAGCAATAAATATCTTAAATAGAGCAGGATTAGCAGTGACACGAAGCAACGGCGTTCTAGCCTTAAGATAATTAGATATATGAATCTTACGTGGGCGACTGCTTCGGACGTTCGTCCTACGGGGGTTGAATTAGCATACGGAAGACGTGGCACAATTCGTGGTCCTGTAAACTCGGGAACATTGTCGGGACTCCACAAAGTATGTAGTGTTAAGTCTGCTGCGATAGTTGTTCGCACGTTGCGGAGAAACCATGCAAAAATAAACATAAAATCATTAACACAAGTATTAATATTACTACTCATCTACTGAAGAGCAGGAGCCCTCGCTATAGTGAACTGTTAGCATTAGCATAGAATTTTCCAAAGAAGAAAGCATTGACGCCAAATCGTTAACACAGATAAGTTAATGTCATAACTGTTTATTCTATTAAAATATGAAATGTTGCACTTACTGTTGGCAGATATTGAGTACTGCCTTTCGCAAGCCGCGCAACACGCATCAGCTGACGTCAACCTGCACGCTGCCGCTCGCGACTCCTCGCAATTCTCGGATTCTGTAGCGACGGCCATTACGTTGTTGGTGATGCCGGCCTTGGCTTCACTGTCCAATTTCGAAGTCTCTGGCTCCAGGCGGGGATTCACACATCTCTCCTTATTCGTCGTTTCTCGGTTTACTCCTCGTCGGGACCGGCACCAAGTCGCAAAGCTTTTATCCTTGTCCCCTGCGATTTCTTTTTTCTCCGTATTCCCGGGCTTCTCAGCAATCTTCTTCTTTACCGAGTTTCTCTTCCAACATCTATTTCTAAATTCATGCTTTCTTTCCTTCTCTTCTTCAGAGTTCTTCCTAAGCTCAATCTTCTTGGTCAATTTCTTGTTCCACTCTGTCTCTTTCTTATTCGCTCTCCACCTTCCTTCCCCGTTTTCTCTTTTCACTTCCATTTGGGCTCGCCCGCTCCTCTCCATTCTTCGAGGGGTCGGCTTCTCTGCCTCTCTTGTTTTATTATTTTTTTTTAATAAAAACTTTATCGTTTTTAATTTTGTCGTTTCGATCCCTCAGTGATCGAAACGTAACTTTTTCCGCTGACAATACTACCCTTTCTGTATACTCGAACTGGTTTCATTTGAACACGCCTCATATTTACATACACGTGTAGACGCGCATATCCACCAGGTGATTAAAAAATCCCGGAACAGTCTAATATCTCGAAAAATACACGTCTTGTCAGAAAAAATACGTGTCAAATATTTTTGAATGCTATTTAATAGCGCCAAAATTAGGCCCCTGCACCCCTCGTCGGGGGTGGGTAGGAAGCAACTAGATTTCAAATGGGAACCCCCAAATTCTTTGGCAGATTCGGGAAATATCTATTACGAGGGTAGCCCAGAAAGTAATGCACCACAAAATTTTTCTTCAACAATTATTTATTGGACACAATGAAACTTATACACACGAAAGAATGATGTTTCTTTTACACTCTCTATTTTTCCTCATAATCTCCGTCCCGTTCTATGGCCTTTCTCCAGCGAGACACAAGGGCGTGTTTGCCTTGTCGGTACCAGTCCTTGTTCTGTTCACGCAGCCATGTCTTCACTGTGCGAATCACCTCTTCGTCATCCTCAAAATGTCTTCCACGAATGGAATTCTTCAATTTTCGTCGTTTTTGTCTATCTTCTTGTTGACGTGGTGCTTAAGGCCCTTCTCGAGGATGTTAGTTTCTTCTGTCGTGAAGTTGATAGAGGTTAGTTTGACGATGTTGCTATGAAATGTAAATTTACTGGCCTTGTGTTGTTCCTTGTTTCCAATAGATAGTCTAATTTGCTGGTCATTGTCGTGAATTTTTCCAGTTTTTCGGACTTGAGGCACTCTCTGATGTTGTCTAATAAATTGAACTTGATGTGTGGACTCACATGGGTGGCTAGCTCGAGGTGCAGTAGCATGATGACTCGGTTATATCGGATCTTCTTTTGGTGTAAGTAACGAAGTTCCTCTATAATCCACCTCTTTTCAGCAAACTTTTTGGTGCGTAGTGCTGCGGCAGAGCGGTCTCGGATGCGAATAATGGCGAATTTGGGAGTTACCTTTAACTGAAGACAACGTCAGTTAAAGCATATATTGAGCATAGTGTATGCCATCTTGCGGGACTGATAGTAGAGTCTTCGGAGTAAATCTAGTTGCTGCATATCTGGTCTATATTGCTGGATGATGAAAATAAGAAAAATCTAGTAGTCGATCTTTGCTCCTGAAGATGAGATGCTTCTCGATACGCGTTGAGCACCTATAGCAGCCGCCACGTAAGTTGAACGATCTTTTTGACATGCGCAGTAAGTCATCTCATCAATATGCTTTGTCTGGATTTTACTCATGATGCACTTGTTCTACTATAGTAATGGTGGAGATATAGTTGAAGCGTGGAAAACCTCTTAAAAGTCATAATATAAAACCAATCGCATTTGAGTCGACTATTCTGCGCCATTTTTTAATTTATTAATTTATTAATTTCATTTATCTATTTAAAAGAAAAAACGAAAATAGAAACTAAATATAAATACGAAAACAATGTTTCGAAAACGAAAGCGGATGTTTCATGGAATAGCTAAGCGATATACTTCCCGTTAACGTCTATTGGCTGGCGTTAGAAATGACATCATCCTGTCGTTCATCTTATGTGGCGGCAGGTATAATAAAGATGCTACCATATTGTTAATACCAGACTTACTCTTTTTTCTTATTTCATCATCCAGCAATATAGACCAGATATGCAACTAATAAAAAAAAAATGGCTGACGATGTTGCTGGTACATCATGGGGGTTAGAAGAGGAAATTTTAGGAATTTTTTTAAATGTCCAAAAGTATTATTTTCAATCCTGTTCATCATAAAACGTTGAAAGATTATTTTTGTAGGCATTTTTTAACATTATGTCGTGGATTGTCCAGGAAACCAAGTAACAATGTATTCATACGCAGGGTAAGAAGGCCGACCAATCGCAGTTAGAGAGAGGATAGGTGGAGTTTCACTATAGATACCAGTTAAAATTGCTCACAATTAAATGTGAATTATTTCTGTAAATAAAATAATTTTTTAAGTATTATAAAGCATTTTTTCTCTTAGATCTAAAGTCTTTTTCCGGAGACATTCGAATTACTCTTTTTTCTTGTGATCACAGTGCTATCTACCGTAAAAAAAACAATAAGAAATTTGAAGAATCTGAATCTATGATAAAGTTGCCCCCGCCCATCCCTGAAAAATGATGAGGGCTAATTTTAGCACTATTAAATACCGTAGCTTTCAAATAATACCGGATGCTTTTTTGATTTGAAGTGGATTTCTCGAGATATTCGCACTAGTTTGATTTCTTTTTTGCAATTAAAGCGCCAACTACAAAAGATTTTAAAAAAAATTTTGGGGTAAAATTATGTAATTTTTTTCCGTAGAATCCGAATCTGAAAAAAAAATTGGGTGTTCCTATTTGAAATTTCAAAGTTGCCCCTTATCTACCCCCTACGAGGGATGCAAGGGTATAATTTCTGCACTATTAATTTTTTTCTTTTAGCTTTCAAAAATTATTTGACGCATATTTTTTCTTTTTTTCACAAGAAGTGTATTTTTCGAGATATTAGACCGTTTCTTTTGCTTTCTTCTCGAAACAAAAGAAAAATAAAGGACAATAATGAACTCTTGACAAAAATTAATTTCATAGATCGTTATCTGAAGTGAAAATTTAATTTACGTAATAAGAGAAAATTAGAGCAGTAAATGGAAAATCGACTTAATTAATAGGAAATAATTTAATGCTCTTCATTTCGTTTGTTTACATTTTATTCCGACATGATGATGTTTAAAATCAAGAGTGGTAACAATATGGACAATATTTAGAGATCCACTGTTAGCTTGAATAGCATTTTTATCGAAAATTGCTTCTTGAGAAATGTGCAGGGAAGCACGCGAAGAAGGAGAGTGATAGGAAAAAAAGGAAGATTTTTGGAATTAGCAGTGGAGACGGACGACGGTTTGGCGACACGGAGAAAAAGGAGAATGACTAAAAATATAGAAGAGTCATGTAGTCGCGCTAATCAGGATGTAGAATTAAAATCCCAGTTGAGTAATTTCGATAATAGTTAAGATAATTTTGATACTTCGGAATGCATTTACTTTAAAGCAGACCGAGGTTAACGATACGATCTCGAGAGACTAGGCAACAGTACGATTGCTTATCTAAAGTTTTTTGTTTAAGAAATCATCCGTAAGGAACCTCATGAACCGTATCCAATATTGCATAAAGTTTTCGAATTCCCTGCACAGAGGTGACTTCATCCGGAAATAAATTCTAAAGAAGGCGATTTTGATCACGAATCAAGAGAGACCCGCTATGCTTGATGGATATACGGCTACGATATGGAGGTGACCAAGGAACGGCCCGAATGCACCATGGATGACCCTTAAGTTTTTGCTACTTAAGGATGAACATACCACAATGTCAGGTTTGGATTCCATCCACCATGGATCGGCTCAGTTCGAACCGAAACGGAATGTGATATATTTGCTTAAGTTTAATGGGTAATCTAAATAACCCATACTAACGTTCCCCCTTTGAATCTCCTCGTCTCCCCCGTGTTCGCCCTCTTTTCGGCGTTCCCCGCCCCCGATGGTCAAGGTGTACATTTGAAAGTCGATGGTGTAGACAAGTCGCTTTCATGCTAGCTCAAATAGACAATCGTGTTATTAACCACGTGACCGTCGATTCTTGTCCATCGTCGACTGCTTGTCGATGAATTCAGCCCAGTCGCCCCAGGTTACATCCGATTATTGGTGTTCTCAGTATGTAGTGGCTCTTGCCCTGGTCTTCTGGTTATTGTTCCCGTTTCGTGGGTTTGTCTCCCATGGAAACATTCGGGAAGAGTGTGAAAAAGCGATGAAGGTAGATTTTCACACTCAAGACAAACCCCAAATATACTCAACGTTTCTGAGTGTCTCTTGTCTGAAGGCTACATGATGCATGTCTTCGAATACTTATTCTCTCTGAGATAGATTAGTCAGACGCTAATGCTTATAGTATATGTGGATCTGAGTAGCAGAATGCATGTTCCCTACGCCGCGCTCTTTAATTTATGAGGGGGTTTTCGATACTGTTTGATCCCACCTTTCGTAATTTAAATATATGAGAAAATAGTTTCGTTTTATTTATTTACTTTAAGATTTCTCGGGTATTTTGCTTCGGATTCAGACGAAAACCAATTTTGGATTGGCTTGACCAAAACGGCAGAAGGATTTTTTATCTTCAGTAACGGAGAGCTTCTTTTGTCAGGATATTCTAAATGGGAAACGACACAACCGGACGATATCGATTCCTTAAACCGTAATATTGCAAACTGTGTCAGCATGAGCCCCTTTACTCAAGAGTGGTATGATGACGAATGTGCATTCGAAAAACCCTACATATGCGAATACGAACGTAAGTAATGCAGATAATAAATACATTGTTGTAAGTATTTATATTGTCCATTTAATAATATACATTTTTAATTAATTTAGTTCCTAAGTGCAATATTAAAGATGTAAATATTCCACATGCTGTATATGATCTTTGCTATTCAAACACCAGCGTAAATCCTGGAACTAAACTGTCAGTCAGTTGTTTAGATGGATTTCTTCTACATGGTGGAAACTTAATGGAATGTACTATAAACGGCACGTGGATTGATGCTCCTCAATGTCTTGCTGGATGTTCAACTCCGATTACAATTCCCCATGCAACATTTGTCAGAGGAAGCGACAAATATTTCGTTGGAGATACCGCCATCTATATATGCGAAGAAGGCTTTTACTCCAGTGACAATATTAATCATTCTCACTTTGTTATTCGTTGTAATGAAAATAGCGGGTGGTCCACAAACTCGTGTATTAAACGAGAAAAATATGCAATGGAGGACGTTGTACTCAAGCCATCTGATTCTGTTCAATTGCCATGCCTTCTACACAAAAATTCAGTTAATGATTTTAAGCAGTGGTTATGGCTGAAGAATTCCGAGGAAATAAAAATAGTAAATAAAGGTAAGTTTCAAAAGTAAATAAATATTAATTTTTTAAGGTCTAAAGTTAATTTGGTTTTCGAAAACATCTATATTAATAAATGTCGATATGCGTGACTGTGTGTTTGAGTGCATATTCGCTCTGCAAGTAAGATTCTGTTTAGTGACGAGGCCAAATTTTTTGCGAATGGGGAGGGTAATATGCAAGACAACCGACTGAGACCAACCCACGTTGAATAGATCCTTCACAGATGGTGGGCAGTGACAAAATAGTTGTGTGGTGTGGAAACACGAATCATAGGACCGTTTATTATTGAGGACACACACAATGCTATTTCCTATCGTGAGAATTTAGAGAATAATATTTTGTCCTCAGTCCTCACAGAAGATGGGACCTACTCAGAATTTTTTCAACAGGATGGTGCCCTGCACTGTTAGAGAGTGTCTGGACCTGCAATTTCCCATTGATGGATTGGCTGACATGGACCAGTGGAATGGCCCCCTAAATCCGCGGACTTGCACTGGAGAGCTGGATTTTTACCTCTGGATTCACGTGAAGGTTGAGTGTATGTAGAGAAGATATTGAACATTATACATCTGAAATAGCGTTTCACACACGTTGTCAGGGGATATAATTGTACTCCTGTTCAACATTGATCTCAACGTTCAACGCGAATGGGGCTTCAGGTTGGATTTGACAATCAGAAACGGGGAAGGGGGTCATTTATCATATCCTGTTGGTGATGACATTTTAATTTGTTTGGTTGTGTTTTAGGACGCGTCAACTACTAGGTCATTTTCAAGTAGCTCCACATTATTAAATTTTAAAGATTTGACTCCCAACAATAAATAAAATTAAAAACAAAAAATAAAATTGATATGAAAAAAACTTCCTACCCCAACCCTATTACAAAGTAACGGAACCGATTATTTAACCTTAATTCCTCATAGTTAATACATATTTTTAATTAAAATTCCATAAAGGGCAAAAAATAATAGTTATTAATTAAAAATACAAATTAAATAAAAAATAAGATATAATAAACAAAAATAATTAATCATAATAATTAATCATAATTAATTAATAATTATTTTGATTAATTATTTTTGTTTATTATATCTTATTTTGCATTTAATTTGTATTTTTAATTAATAACTATTATTTATTGTATTCCAGGGTTCTTGTCTCTCGTCCTTCTCTTAATATATATCCGTTCATAGAGGGCAAAACAAATTTTATTACAAGTACAAAGCAAGGTCCAAAATAAGCAACAACCGTCCACCAGTGAATCCAATTTTCTCTTTTAATTTCACTTGTACGAGGTGCGTTCAATTTATAAGATCTCCAAATTTTTTTCTCTGCAGTGAAAGTAGAAAGATCTGGATGCTTTTAAAATTTTGCAGGAAATATTTCCTCTTTACTAACATAGATGGCAGCACTATACCATGAACGGCGTGAGTACCGTGCACGTTGCCGCGAAAGATGTTTCACATACTTAAAATGGCGAAGTTTAGTTTACAAGATCAACGTGTAATAATTCGTTTTCTGCACTTGCGGGGTGTGAAACACCCATCGAAATTCATCGCCAATTGAGTGAGATATGCGATGAAGGCGATATGAATGTTAAAAATGTGCGTTCATGGGTGCGAAAGTTTAAAGAAGGTCTAGAATCATGTGAGAATGAACCGAAGCAGCCTCGACCACGAACCAGCCGGACGGAAGCCATGATTGCTTGTGTGAAACAACTTATGGAAGACAGTTGCTTAGGTGTGTGTGCTATTACCTCTAAACTTGACATTTCCATGGGGTCTGTGGAGTCCATTTTGCATGATGAGCTAAAAATGCGAAAAGTTTCTTCAAGGTGGGTCCCACGAATGCTGACCGACGAACACAAGTCTGCGCAGGTGGCAATTTCTCAGCAGATTTGATACTTGATGCAGCAATGAATGTTGCTTTCTTTTCATCAGTTGTGACGACGGATGAGACGTGGGTTCCATTTTTTAACACCGAAACGAAACACCCATCTTCACAATGGAAACACACTGATTCACTGCCACCAAAAAAATTTCGAGTCACAGCCTCTGTTGAGAAAGTTATGGGGGCCATGTTTTGGGACAGCGAAGGCGTAATCCTCATGCATTGTGTTCCAAAGGGTATACTGTAACAGCTAATTCATACGAAAATGTTTTGAGAACAAAATTCCTTCCAGCATTGCATGAGAAACGACCAAACAAGACTGCACGGGTGCTTTTTCATTAAGACAACGCCCTGCTCATCGGGCACTTTTAACTCAGCAGTTTCCCATGCTCCATACTCATCAGACCTCGCTCCTAGCGATTTCTGGCTTTTTCCAATCATGAAGGACACACTCCGTGGCCGCTCGTTTCCCAACCGAGCTGCCGGTGCTTCAGCGATTTACCAGTGGGCAAAACATGCCCGTAAAGAATCATGGCGCTGCCATTGTGAAAAATGTGTTTGACTTCACGGTGATTACGTCGAGAAGTAACAGTAGTTACAACTTTCTGGATTTTTTCAGAAAAAAATTTGGAGACCTTAGAACTTGAACGCACCTCGTATATTTGCATATGCATGATAATTGCCTTCTCGGTGAATCCCTGATATTGTTGATCGTACAATTGATATTTCGAAATCGTCTAAATTCGTTACCGTAGCCTGCCTCGATCTCTACTTAACAGTATCGCGGAGCAATTGGTGCTCTCCGCCAGATCGAAAGTATTTGCTTCCTCGATGATCGCTTTCAGTTTACAAAATAATGCATTTTACCTTTTATCTAATTTCTTGTTCTTCATATAAGGAAATCATTCCAGATTATCTCCCTAGCTTGGCTATTACGCGATTTTCTTCAACCTGGTTTTGAAAGTAGTAGAAACGCATGGCTACTCCATGATGTTTCCTCTCCAACTATAAAAAAACATAACCTACAATTTTTCCTTATTCTTGTAGATTATGAAAAAACAGCCTGCAGATCGTATCCCAGAATTTCGTTTGCGTGAATGGCTCTTTTGCTCGATATTCAGGTCAAACTACACCCTTCAAACTCTCAGCGTCTGAAGTCAACATGTAGTTAAAAATGGGATTTTAAAGCCAAGAATTATTAAAAAAATGTTCAATTATAAAAATATGGTCAATACAATTATAAAAAAAATAAGTCATTCAATAAAAGCTAAAAATTATTTACAATTACCATTGATTTTTGTTCAGTATATTTGGGCCATTTCGTTTTCAGTATTAATTTGGAAACCAGCAGTTGTGGCCTTTTGGAGTTGTATCCATCACATGATCTCCTTCCAATTTGAAAATTTGGAGGGATAAGAAGCTTTTCCAATGGTGAATCCAATTTTCTCTTTTAGTTTCACATGACCAAAAATTTTCCTCTCACCCCTAATAGTATACCGAATCGAAGTTATTACCTCCTGGCATAGCGTTTAGGTTTTACAATTATTAGCTAGTATATAGATAGTTCCAGACTTCTGGCCTACCCTGCACAATATATAAAATGATATGGACCATTGATGATTGAATTAGCTAAAAATTAAACATTTCTGTAAAATATACTTGAATACAAAGACAAATAGATAAGTAAATTAGTAAATAAGTAAAAGTTAAGGAATGATCAATTAACGCGCAATATGTGAAGCTTGGGTTAGTTCCCGACTGTCTGACCGGGATTCAACTGTAATGAACAAAATCTTAATTGAACCCCCTAGAATCAAACCGCACTTTCTCCAAAATTTTAAGTTTTGAGGAGAGCTCAAAAACTGTCAGGGGCTTATCCAAAAGATTGGGAATCAATCTGATAAATCCAATGTTAGTAATAGCCTAAAAATGACTTTTAAATTAAAAACCATGACTATAACCAAATAATTTTGCAAGCAAAATAAGAATGGAGAAAGAGCACTTTGATTCCAACCTAAGGAAAAGGCGCAGTTTGTCTCCAAATGTTGGGTTTTAAAAATGGCATTCACTAATAATATTGTAATAAAAATTAACTTAAAAATTTTTTAGAGTAAATTAATATTATTTCAGAATAAACATGAGAATGATTGTAAATTTCACATTTGTTTTTTAAATGAACGCACTTTGTTCTTCTTCTTACAAAGGCTGACAATAATGTTCATCTACAGAATTATCAACAGCACTATCAATAGCATCATCAATAACATACTTGTAGAATTGTAAGTCGTCGATACTTCTCCACTCTTCATTAGCAATTTCTCGACATCCTTTTTCTTCTCCTTCGAAACCTAATTCGCTTTCTGTATTTCGTGCAAGTGAATACCGGTGAAGCTGTGGGATCTTAAAAATAAATTCCTGTAACTAGCAAAATCCGTTTTAAAATGCGAGTCGCCACTAACAATTAAGTTGTTAAATTTTATACGTTTAATAAACACTCGTTTCATTTTTGAGAGTTGAAAAATGCCACGATCCGCAATTCTTAATATCGAAAGTCACCCAAATGGGTCGATTTACATTTCCGTGCATACTTTTTAGCAAGCTTTCATGATTTTCACCGAAAGTCACTCAAATGGGTCGATTTACAGTTTCATGCATATTTTTGCCAACCTTTTCATGGCTTTCAAGTTTGCGAGTTCTTTCAACAAACTGGGTCATCCATCACAGAAACCTAAATACATCTTACGAGGTCTGTTCAAAAAATACGTAGACTGTTTGAATTGCGCGGGCCCTGTTGGTCCCAATCAAAATCGCTTGGTGTCGCCATCTTCTGACAGATCCGCTGATTACAAGGCAGTTTTTTGATTGCAAATATCAGTATTGGTTGATTAGCTACGCGGTTGTTTGTGAAGTGTGTTTTTTTTCGTTTGGCGGATTTTTAGAATGAGTGACTTGAACGAGCAAAGAGTTGCTGTGAAATTTTGTGTTAAACTCGGAAAAACTGCCACTGGACGAGTGAAAAAGGCCAGAAATGTGGACGAGAGGTGACTGGTTGTTTTATCACGACAACGCTCCAGCCCATTCAGCCCTCAGAACTCGAGAGTTTTTGGCCAAACACTCGATCACTGTTCTTCCTCACCCACCCTACTCATCTGACCTCGCTCCTTGTGACTTCTTCTTGTTTCCCAAACTCAAAAGACCTTTGAAAGGAAGGAGATTTGAGACGATTCCCGACATAAAGGCAAATGCGGCGAAGGCGCTGAAGGACATCACAAAAGAAGCGTTCCAGGACTGTTTCCAAAAGTGGAAACACCGTTGGGATAAGTGTGTGCATCGGGGAGGAGAGTACTTTGAAGGGGACCCAGATGTGTAACTTCTGAATAAAGTATATTTTGTTTTATGACGTCAGTCTACGTATTTTTTGAACAGACCTCGTACATCAATATTTATATACTAAAAATAAAACCAGATTAAAATTTTGAACTAAAACTTACCACAATGTTGACGATGATGTGAGACGACTCAGTAACAAACGAGATGGCTGACTAGTTCCGGCACTCTGATTGGCTTATTGTATGTTTGGTATCTAACTGAACTTTATCCAATGGATAAAGTGCAGTTTGATACCAAAGGGTGACTTTGTCAACGGTTTTCATATGAATAGAGTCTAGTTAGACTCAAATGGGTAGTGCCATTGGATTTCTTAGGTTTTTGCTACAGGAATTGATTACAATATCGAATTTGAAAATTTTGGAGATAGTGCGGTTTGTTTCTAGGAGGTCTTAATTCTTATTTAAATTGTAGGCATTCACAAAATTACTGAGCGTTTTTATTTTTCTTATAGGTGAATAAAGAGAATCTAATCATTCTCTAAACATTCTATGCGCATGGGAAAATGCACATTGTATGCTTTTTCCATACTGGGGATTAAGACATCTGAATTTAGAAACAAAATGAAACAGATACGAGCGCTTTTTTCTACTTGCAAAAGCGGCTACATCCATTCTACGAAGTTTTTCAAAAATAACAAGATAAATATTACAGTTTTTCATAAAATTTGATTTGTTTATAATTATCTGGTTATAGGACTTGTAATAGGACTTAACTTTAAGCGAAATTCGGAAAATACTCTGCAAATAATAAACATGTTATTGAAATTTGAAGTTGGGATGAGGCTGGTTTTGCAACTAAAATAGGTGGTGTGGCTGGTTTTGAAACAAATTAAACAGATAAAAATAGTACTGCACAAAATAACACAGTAAAAATGGAGTTATATCGTATGTTTATTTATTTGATCAGTACAAAGAATCTAAGTAATTTAACTAATGGTGTTAGTAAGCAAAATTAGTAAACGAAGTAGTAACTACTTAAACTAAAAGCGAAATAAAACTAAACTAAAAACATAATAAACTTAAGTAAAACAATACAAGTTCGAGATTTTATTTAAATATTAGGCTGCGGTATTTCTTCAAGTGTTTCGCAAATTGATTCATCCGAAATTTCAGAAAATAGTTCGTTCTCCCTTAGTATATTTTTGTAATAATCTTAGTAATCAATATCGCGCCATTTAAGTCCATAATATTTTTTAGTATTGTGGCTATGTCTTGGAGCTTCTGGTCCTTAATCATCTTCCCTTATGATATCTCTGTTAAGTTTTCCTAATATAGAAACAAATTAGAAACAAACTTAACGGACAATATCGGAATAAAAAGAAAACACAAATCCACAACGATTTTTTTATTGACTCATATTGAGTCACATTGAGTCAATATTGAGTCAAATTGAGTCACATTGAGTCAATAAAAAAATTTTTGTGGATTTGTGTTTACCTTTTATTCCGATATTGTCTGTTAGGTTTGTTTCTAATTTGTTTTCCACGTTTCACCACACCTCTTGGAACTCCAACTTATGCTTCATAATCTACTTCACCTTTTATTAGAATCTCATGTTTTCTGGACCTGGTTAAAATAAATTGCTTGGTAGGAAGGAAAGTGCCACTAGGCATGAGGCTTTATGAATCCAATTAAACAAACAATTACCAAGCAATCACGTGATACCGAGTATGCGTAAAGGCATAATTTGGATGTGGCTGTTTTTGCAACAAATTCAATGATGAATTTAAACTATTTTTCAAGTCGGATATAACCGGTTCCGAAACGAACTGATTTTACCATATCACCAAACGTATTTTGCAGTATAGTTTTCCACTGTTGGCAGAATTTTGATAAAATATGAATAATAACCGCCTTTGCGAGTAGACGCCTCACTTATAAAATGATGAATTCAAGACTGATGAAAAATTCTCTTGAGATGTTAAGAATGCGTGTCTTTCGGGAGTGTGTGTTTTCATTGAGCAGAACCACTTTCGATGGTTGCGACGAACAGTTCGCCATAGACAACAATGCCAAAACACACAGAATTACTAGAAAATTTTAATCGTAGAAGAATATAAGCTATATCACCAGAAAGAGGAATCAGTTCAACTTAAAATTTAATAAACACACCTCGAGAACAGCTATGGACAATGGTCTTAGTCCGTTTAAGTGCTAACGTTTTCATGAGTAACTTTCAGAACCAATTGGCTAGCAACCTCTCTTATTTCCCCTTTGCAAAGATGGTTAAGCTTCGTAATTCAAATATCGCTGCGATTAGGTTCCATTTGTAAAAATATCTTTGCGAAAACCTTCAAAAATTGGCGATGTAAATTTTCGAGCATTGATTACATATGAATGATTGAAAATAGAAATAGACCAAGTCCACTTTCAAAAAACTTTGGATAAACGCCAACTGTGGAGCAGCACCAATGCATGTCTTTGTATAATAAAAAAGAGACACGTTAACATACATGTCTTGGTGTAAATCACGATTCCTCATTTTTTGAAATACAATAACAGCTTAAACCCTAAATTACTACGAATGTTAAAAACGTGACTTGGTCTATTTGTATTTTCAGCCATCCATTTAGTATATTGAGCATTGATTAAATTTTCATTAATTTATTATTTTTTTTTAATTCTTCGTAATCCAATACGTCCATCCAGAGCCTGTATGGCCTGAGGTCGACGAGTTAGGTCTCTGGATGGACCTGGATTAACGACTGCGGTATGATGGTCACAGCAGCCGGGGGGGGGGGGTGAGGTTCCTGAGTCACCGAGGAGCCGCCCATCCAGTGACTAGCCGTGCTTGATGTTGCTAAACTTCACTGAAGTTGTGTTTCAGTGAAAGCCCACCAGGCAACGGCCTCCCCCTAAAATTAGTTCTAAGTTTTTAATAAATTTTGAAAATATTTTCTTAATTTCAAAAGTAATAATTTAAAAATACTTATTACAGGAATTAATTTGAGAAATGGGACATCCATGAAGTCCAAAGATATTTTATACTCCGTGGATGAGAATGGTACACTTACTGTACATAGCCTGAGCGAAGTAATCACTGGAGTTTATTCCTGCTTTGCAATTGGCCGTACAATCGTATCTGGAAGTACTTTATATAATTTACAAATATCGCAAGATTGTGAAGGTTTGGATGGCATCAGGAAGGTTGAAAATCGTGTGGTAAAGGAATATGACTCTGTATTACTGCAATGTCCGCATGACAAAAGGATATCTTCATCATCATGGTATAAAAACGAGATAAAACTCTTTACTACCAACGAAGTATCAATTATTCCCGATGGCAGCCTTCTTATTACTAATGTTTCTGTATCTCAGAAAGGAGAATACGTTTGCAAAATATTTAACCAGTTTTTAAATTGCAGCGAATTTATTAGCGTTAACTTAAAAGTAAATGCTTCGGTTAACAGTGCCTGTGGATATCAAAAGGATAACGGCCAGCAGCCTTGGACTGTCTCTTTATGGTGGAAAGACGAGGCTTTGCCTTTCTGTTATGGTTCACTCATCAACGAATACTGGGTTTTGACAACGGGTCAGTGTTTAATTTGTATTTTTAGGAAGAAAGTTCTTAATGTTTTTGTTCGATTTGAAAGAAAATCTGATGGCCAGTCCAAGTTTCTTGATATTCCTGCTGAAATGGTGAAAACTTATCCATATTTTTCCAAAAGGCTCTACGTTAATGATATTGGATTAATAAAACTGAAAGAAAGAGTATATTTTTCAGATGACTTGGCACCCATATGTTTACTCCCATTCGGGTTTAATATTAAAAAGAAATGCGATAAAGAGGTTTTGGAAGGAACTGTTGCTGGATGGGGAAATTTGGAAAAAGACGGCTCTGAACCATCTTCTTTAAAAACAGAATCTATGCTCGCTTATGATATCTTCGAATGCGAACAATGTCATTGCGAATCATCTTATTCCAATAAGACTTTCTGTGCTTCCATATTGAATGGTACGTTATCGACATACGCGGGCGATAGTGGTTCCCCATTCGTTATTGATATCAAAGGCCGTAAATATTTATTGGGAATCTATAGCTGGGGAGAAAGACTGCATCAATTAGGTCATTATGACTTCTTCACCAAGGTATATATGTACAGAGCTTGGATTGATAAATATATTCACTTTCAGTA
>JAHWFO010081723.1:51381-61632 GCA_023313115.1 Rhysida immarginata | reverse complement strand
TTTTTTTTTAAACTGTATGAAACTGAAGGTTTTTGTAGGGTCGTCTGAAGATTTATACGAGGGCATATTGAAAAGTAATGCCTCCATGGCTGTAACTTTTTTATTTTTTAACCGATTTTCAAAATATTTTTTGTATCAAAAGTTACTATTATTGTCGGCCCACCTATGGACAGCAGCCAAAGCAGATAGCAACAGAGAGCAGTCACTCCACCCCATTACCTCATTAAACAGCTTGACATCATCAGCATAGAGCAGAACACTAATAGTGTAGTACCTCAGAACAGTCTTAAGATCCGCAACAAAGATGTTAAAAAGTAACAGACCAAGCGGAGAGTCCTGGGGAACACCACTCCTAATAGGGAAAACCGTACCAAATTGCTTAAGAAAGCGCTGTTTGAAACTATATCCGCTCAACATAAAGTGGAACCAATCTAGGACAACGTTCGATAGCCTTATATATTTTAGTTTCTCAGGCCGGCCAGGTGGCCGAGAGGGCTAGGGCGTAGGCTTTCTAGTTCTCGAGTCCAGCTGGTCATGGGTTCGAATTCTGCCGTGGGCATGGATGTTTGTTTTTGTCCCGGACCGCGTACAGATATAACTTCTGTAAAAGGTGAAAAATGACCTTAGTAGTCAACGCCAAAAATTCTAATAACCCAACCCCCCCCCCCTAGTTTCTCAGTCAGCAAAGAGATGTTGACCTTGTCGAATGCTTTGGAAAAGTCAAGATACAAAGCATCGACCTGTGTATGCTTGTCCCGTTTCCGATTAAGATATTGAGTAAATATGGCTAAGTTGGATTGTGTGCTTCTACGAACTCGAAATCCGTTTTGTTTGTCTGGAAGGTAGGGCTCAAGAAAAGCTGAAAGTTGGTCGAAGACCAAGGATTCAAGGAGCTTGGCCGGAAAGGCTATAATAGTGACGGATCTATAAGATTTCAGACCATCTGACTGACCTTTTTAGGTATAGGCTGAATAAGCACCTTAATCCATCCAGCCGGATACTGCCCAGTAGCCAGAGAAATAGAAAAAAGATGGAAAACGGGTGATCAGGCCTGCCAAGCTCCCCTTAAAAATATAATCTAGAATACTGGGGACAGTTCAGGGCCTAGAAGCCGACAGACAATAGGCAAGCTCTAAAATTTTCTGCTCAGATAAGACCTCAAAAGTAAACTTAGAGTTAAGCTGCCACCAGCAGGCTTGAAGAATGGCATCGTCCACAGAACAAATCTTATCATTATCCATGGATTTGACGAAGGATTCAGCAATTCTAACAAGATGTGACGTAATACACCTGCCCAAATTAAGGAGCTTCTTAGAGGTGGCCCAAAACGATCTAGGATTGGCATAAATGGAAGATTCAAGTGTCCTAAAATAAAGTTGTTTATCAGCCTGGACAATTCTTTAAATAAATGCCTGGCATCTGAATACTTCAAGTAGTCATCAGGGTCACCGGAGATATTGAAGAGGTTATGTAACTGTTGCTTGAGTCGCCAAGCCTCTTTTATGGTTGCAGAAATCCATTGAGGAAACGACGAGGAGCATGCAGCACAAGCAGCACGCACACCCCTTTCAGTTCTCCACCCCTTACCATGGAAACGTGATGGAAATTGCATAATTAATAGCGTGATTAATGCCTTTCCAATTAGTATTCATAATGACCGTATATAAATTATTGAATTCGCCATTGCGGAAGTTAAAATCCGATTCGTCTTGATGGCGAAATTTGGCAAAAAAAAAGATGGGAAACGAAGAAGGAGGGGAGGGTGATAGTTGTCAGGAGAAACCACAGCCTCCTCGGACTGCGATACTGTGAGCAGGATGTTTGCATAAACGTATCAAGATTTCCACCAAATATGTTATGCATGCCATTCAAATCAAGCAAATCAAGCTCTGCGAGCCCAGTGTTTACAACTAGATCCCTTTGCTTATGGTGACAGGAAGGTATGTTCACGCCACTACCGTCAGAGAAGTTAAAGTCACCAACAATGACAATCTTAGACGAAGAACGCATAAAAAAATCAGAAATTTCAAGAAACATCTCCAGATCACCATTACGTAGCAGAGGAGGAATACACAGATTGCAAATTATGACGGAGTCCAGATGACCATCAGATTGCGGGAGAAAAATCTTAACTGCAATAAGATCAACCTAATTGATGCTGGTAAACAAGGAATATTGATTAACCCTTAAGCGGACAGCCACCGCGATTAGCACACCGCCACCTAAACGCCTCTCCAAAGAGAATAAAATCAGTGAACGTCTCGTTAAGCTAGGTTTCAATATAACAACAGATCAAATGGGCCCTTTCGGAAACAGTCAAAAATTTGCACTGTTTTCGTACGCAACCCACAAACGTTCTGGTAAAAAAATCCCGTTAAACATGACCAGAAGACACAGTCCCCTCCCGACTACAAGTAGGAAATTACTTTATGGTGAATGGGTTGTGATAAATTGTGGAAATAATCGAACTGAGTCAAGGTCTTAAGGGTATTCAGAAAGGATTTAATGCAGGAAATCAAAAACTCCAAAAATATACATTCTAGGATACTTAATCATAAAAATAATTCATAACAAATTTGCACATTCCAGAAATTATTTTGAAGTGTGAATAAAATATAATACAGGTTGCAATCATAAACCCCAAGATAAAAACATCATATCAAAATCACAAATAAAAAAAATTCAAATCAATACGATAAAATTACCAATGAAAATTCAACCAAATGCAAATAATTAAAAGCCCCAATTTAACTATCAGATACTAGGAAAACAGGATAAGATGGTGGTTATCTAATTGACTGAAAAATAACGACAAGGCAAGTAAATGGAAAATTAAACAAAGAAACTACTACCTAACTACGCTGGTCACCAAGATCTCGCTTGATCCGTCTGTATAGGAGGAGTACTGTACCAACTGTAGCCTGAGTCTGGAATGAATCTTCAGAGATTCACTCTCTGCTTTTATAAGCCAGGGCAGCCCCACAGTGAATAACAGGATCGCACCCTGGTGGATATTCCAGAAACACCCACTTCGTTTCCGGTATTGGTGTGGAACACAACAGGCACTATATTATCGAGATCCAAAGTTCCCAGAATGCCAAGCGTCAACAGTGCCTTAAACTTAGAATACAATTCACAATATTTTAAATAAGAAAATAGCAAAAACAACAAAACAATAGTAAGAATGATCTACTAAATACTGTTAATCAATCATACACTCTATAATTGGCTAGACATAGTAATTAACAACTTAATATTCTTTGAATCGGCCGTTAGGCCTAAAGTACGTTTTGTTCCATATTCGATAATGATCAGTGGATTCCGTCCTATCTGGGTCCGAGGGTTTTAACTGGGTCAGATTCTGTGGCTTTTGTCCTAGCCATATCTGTAGGCTATTGCATTGTGCAATCTTTGAGGATGATAACTCTGAAGCAGCATTAAGTAACCCCTTTTGAGTGAGGGTTACCATAATATTAGATTTTCACACACAACAAAAATAAAACACAAACTGACCTTGTCACACTGCTTTCCCCTGAAAGGGCGAAAGTCTCTTCATAATCCTTGATTGTGGAGGCGCAGATAGTCCACTGTGGGTTTTCTTCTGAGATTATACATTTCATCCTCTTCCGATGGTTCTTGGTGATATTCCACATTCCGGGGAACCTCTGATTCCTCGCAGTCTTGGTGAGAAGGCGTTGTTGTTTGCTCCACAGGCTCTTCTACATGATCCTCCACAGGTGGGATCGGTCTTCCTTCCATCGGCAAAGGGGGCTGTTCCTCAGCCTCTTCAAAGGTTGGTTCAGGCTGGGGTTCTGCAGGCATATTGTGGTAGAACATATTTCTCACCCTACCCAGGATCTTCCCCCTCCAAGTTTGTACGTGTACTTCCTCCTCATCAATTTCCTCGTGTATGTCTGGATCCTGTGACTGGTTCTTCTTGCCTCTATGTCAGGGCTCCATCTTAGTGCATTTGCCATGGCAGGGTTTTAATCTGTTAACATGCACAATCTGCCTGTCTCTTTTCCAGACTCCCACAATTTCATAACTCACCTGGGACAAGATTTTCTTAATCCTAAAGTGTGGCCCAATTGATTTTTTCTCCCCCCCCCCTTTACGCAACATCCACACTTTATCCCCTAAGGGGTATGATTGCAGCCTGTTTCTAACCTTATTCCTTTGAGCCACCCCTTTATCTTTGTTAATTCTACTAGTTTTTTCTGCTTTTTCCCTTGTTCTCATCAGCTTCTGAACCCTGTCAGATCGATAATCTTCTCTGGACCTAGCAATATTGCTCTCCTCTTCCCAGGAGAGAGGAGTTCTAGGGTCAAACCCATATATAGGAAAGCTGGTGTTTCCCTGGTGTTGCCATTAATGTTAGTTCTAATTGTAAACAGTACCACCCCCAGTCTATCATCCCAGTTCCTAGCACCGTCATCACATAAGGTTCTAAGAATTTCAGCTATGGACTGGTTTAGCCTTTCCACCAAACCATTAAAATTAGGCCTACAGGCGGCGGTGTGGTATAAGTTAATGTCAACATCTTTACATAATACTTTCAGTAACTCTGAGGTGAAGTTGGCCCCTCTATCAGACATCAACTCCTGAGGTATCCCGTACCAGGAAATAACATGTTCCATTATCACCTTCGTAACGGTCATGGCGGATTGATCAGGAATAGCACAAGCCTTCGGAAATCTAGAGAATACATCAATGAATACTAATATGTACTTGTTGCCTTTGAGACTCTCTGGTAGTGACCCTATCAGATCCAGCGAGACCTTCTGAAAGGGGTAGGAGGTGGAAAGTCCCTAGTGAAAGGGTGCCCTACCCTTGGCCAGTTTACACTGCTGGCATATTCTACAAGCTTTGACGAACTCCTTAACGTTTTTATTCAAATTTGGCCAATAATACCACAACCTAAGGGAGGAAATAGTTCTCCCTACCTCTTGGTGTCCCGCCAAATATCCAGAGTGCACCCTCTCGATCAGCTCATGCCTCATAGATCTGCCCACGCAGAGCTTATTACGGTTCTCGATACCCTTCTTCATTAGCATCCCTTCCTGGGTGATGAACCCCTTTTTCTTTCTTTTCCCCTTCTTGAGGGGAGCCATAAAAGGATCCTCAAGCTGTGATGCTACAATCATAATAATCAACGATTCGTTAGATAGCTGGATAATGGCCTTAACTTCCTTTGCTGGTAATCTTGATAGTAAATCTGCTATTCCGTTGTCTTCTCCTTTGACATGTTCTATTCTCAAATTGTATTCCTCAAGTTCCAGAGACCATCTAAGCAGTCTCTGGTTCGAGTGCTTAAGATTTTTGATGAAAGCAAGGGGTTTATGATCGCTTCGCACTATTACCGAAAAGCCCAAAACTATTACCCAAAATTGACGGAACTGATGCAACCCCATCAGGATGGCTAGCGCCTCATTCTCAATAGTGCTACAGCTGATTTGGGCCTTATTTAATTTATAGCTTTAAAAAGTATGGGCCTGAGGCACCCTTCCCTAACTTGATGGAGTGCTGCTCCCGTGGCTCCAATGGAAGCATCGGTGAACAAGATAAATTCTCTCTCATATTCAGGGGGAATAAGCACCGGCTGGCTACTGAGTGCTCTTTTTATCTCACTGAATGCCCTCTGGCATTCCTCTGTCCACTTAAATCTAATCCCTTTTTTATTCAGATAAGTGATTGGTAACAAGGTATTCGACAAGTTATTGATAAATGGCCGGTAAAGGTTTACAGCACCTATTAGGGATCTTACTTCCTTGACTGTGGAAAGGGGTGGTATAAATTCATTGTGTTGGACATTCCCAGGATCGGGACGGATGCCATCAGCTGATATAACATGCCCCGGTACTTAACTTCAGGTGCACAAAGGGAGCATTTAGACCTTTTTAAAATCAGGTTTCTCTCCTTGCAAATGTCTAAAACCCATTTAAGTAAATCTATGTGTTGGTCAAACGTCTCAAAGTATGTTAGAATGTCATCTTGGAATACAAAGATTCCCTTGCCCAAATACTCGCTAAGTATGTCGGACATGAAACCTTGAAATGCTGATGTAGATTTCTTACCACCCTGGGGTAATCTCGTCAATTGAAACTTCCCCAGGGAGGTTTGAAATTCATAGCATTCCCTTAAATGTTCAGCAAGGGGACCTGAAAATACCCTGAATTCAGGTCCAATACTGAAAAGTATTTATGTCCATTTAAACTTTGAAAGATTTCATGGGGTTTTGGCATTGAAAGTCCAACCCTTAGGTGATGCCATTGACCTTGCATAAATCGAGTGTCATCCTTATGTCCCTATTTTCCTTCTGGAAAATGAAGACCAGAGAATTCCACCATGATTTGCTAGGTTCGATAATACCTGCCTCTCGATACTGATCAATGCGTCTTTTACATGCAGCTAGATATTTATGGGGAATAGGATATTGTCTGACAAAAATTGGATCATTCTTTTCTATTTTAACATCAATGATAGCATCCTGACACCGCTGAGAATTTCAACTTCCTCCCCAAAGTTGTTATCATATCTATTGATAAGATTGTCAAGCTCTCTCCTTTGATCAGCTATCACAATGTTCTTGGAATGGGTGTCCAACTGTATGCCATTGCATTCAAATATGACGCTCTTAATGAGATCAGTGCCCAGAATGGCTTGGTATTCTCTCCCCTGCAAATCCATACATATAAATTTCCTCTACCCTGAAATGCCCTCCTCTGAGTGAATATTAGCCCACAGTGCTTTGTTTACATTCTGAACATCTCCCCCTATCCCTGTGATAAGAAGGGATACCTCCTCCCATGTGTCTCTGCTCGCTAATTTGTTAGCAACCCCTTTGTCTATAATGGAAATCTGAGATTCTGTCTCTATTAGAGCCATTATGCTCAAATTTTCAAATTTTAACTTCACTCTGTACAACCCATTAGTAGGATTTTTCAATATGACCAGATTAATCTGCTTATCCACCTCAGCCAAAGCGTGCTGGTCGACAGGATCGGCTCTTCCTAGTTTAAACGTCTGTTCTCACAGGAGGATGCATAACGTCCCCACTTACCGCAGACAAAGCACTTACCCTTGGTCTGATTGTAATTACCTATCTTCTAGGTTTCTCCTCCAGTTTCTTTTCTAATTCACCTATCTTTTCAACTAAGATTTTGAAGCAATTCATTGTTTTCATCCTTCTCTTTCTCTCTTATCTCCATATTCTTACTTTGCTGGATTACTATTCTCTCCAGGGCTTCGATTCGGTCATGAGAATTTTTAGCCTCCCCCACATTACAACTGCCTGTTTGGTATCTAAGTTCTAATGTCTCGGATTTAATGGCCTCCTCTACAGCCTCCTCAAATGTTCCTAGCTCTTTATGGGAGATTGTTCTAACATGATTTGGGAGTAAGTTTTCAGTGAATTTTCTTTTGAGGCTCCATGCTAAGTTCATATTCTACCAGTCTGTCCCAAAGGTGTTCTAGTCTAGAGGCAAACTCCTCCACACTCTCCCTTCTTCCCTGTTGTGCCAAGAAGAACCCTCTAGCATCCTTTCTGTTTGCCCTCTTCCCCATAACCCTGACAAGTCTATCCTTTAGTTCCTTAGCATTGTCCAATTTATAAAGCTGCAGTTCGTTAAATTTTCGTGCAGCTGTCCCTTTTAGTTTCGCCTTTAGAACATTGGCTTTGATCTCCTCGTTCCACCTAACTAATATGGCTACATTCTCCATAGTGCAAAAGAAACTTTCAAGATCGATCGATCCATCATCACCAGAAAAGGTTGGTATGAGATGGGTAAATCCAGAGATGGCAGATATGGAGCCCTCAGCTACATTAGTTTCAACATTATTGTTACTAACGTCGCCTTCCATATTTCCCAACTAGCAGAGATATCTGGTGTTACCCGGGATAATTATACTTCTAGGTAAAAAAAAAAAAACAATCTCAAAAATGCAATTATAACTCCCAATTGGTTAAATAATAACTCAATCAGAACAACACAGAACAAAGGGACTATCCATTCTACGAAAAATATGAAAAACAGGAATACTAGTGATATATCGGGACTTTATCTAAACTCTTCTTGACTTGCCTCACCACTGTGGAGCATCATCAGATACTTTAGACTCAGTTTTTCTTGCCCTTGACGTAGAAGCTCTTATACCCTGTTGCTCTATTCAAAAGTCCCGTTGTTCAGATGTTTCAAATGCCTGTATAGCTTTTTCTGTTTTAGTTGCAGAGTTTCTATGACCATTACTCGTTCTTTCTCTTTCCTTTCCAGACATAAATTTTTGCCAGTCGTCTGGACGTTTAATAGGGAACTCAAGGGAGACACGCATGACTGTTTGGTTCATCAAGAGAGGCTGCCTTATTAATGTTCTGTCACTGTGTCATCATTTTATGCTCATTATTAATAATTCTTGGAAAGGAACATTCAATCATCGCATTATCAGCATCTCAGTTTCCAAGATAACAGAATATACTCAAAATGTATTTTTATGAAATGTTTGGACCTGATGTGCTACTAAATAAGCTAGGTGATAGCCCTGGCATGGTTCGGACTTTTTTTTTGGATTAAATTTTGCAATATCTTAAAAATAAACACATGAAAAAGCTTAGAATTAATACAGTAAAAATCTTAATGAAAATTCGAAATAAAATTTTTTAAATTCTCACAATGAATGGACCTCTCCAAGGATGCCACTGCTAGTCTAAATAATTTCTTAATCACATAAACTTACTTTAGATGTATACTTGATGTTCTTGCAATTCCCACTCTGCTATCGATGTCTTGAAGTCACTTGGCCATTTATCACTTTGTGTAGTCTAGCAGTCGCCAATTCTTCTATTAACTTGCTTACCATTTGCTCAATACAGCACAGAGCTAAAGGAGTGCTTCCTCTGTTGTCTTTCTACTTTTTCCCAATAGTCTGCTAACTCTCCATTGTCTCCAGTTACTGATCATTTTGAAAGATTTTCAAGAAATTGTTAAGCACTAAGAATTCTCTTATCTAAGAAAAGCCTGAATAACAGGAATTCTATGCATTGTTATAAATTGAACCTTTTTAATATAACACAAACTTTGCCTTGCATTATTGGTCATGAGATATACAGGGTCTTTATAATTAAAGTGACAATTTTATATGGCCATTAAAAAAACTACTAGACCAAAAGCTATAATACTTGGTAATATTATACAAGAGGGCATGGGAAGTTCATACCTATAAAAAAAATAGTTCAAAAGGTCACCATCAGCATGGAATGGCACTATGCAATATTCGTATACGAAATTAGACACAAAGACACAGATTAACAAGTCTTTAATCGTTACTAAAATTAGTTACATGAGTAAAATTATTTAAAGACTTGCCTCAATAGTCTGCTAACTCTCCAATATCTCCAGTTACTGATCATTTTAAAATATTTTCAAGAAATTGTTAAGTACTAAGAACTCTCTTTTCTAAGAAAAGCCTGATCATTGCACAAAGTTTGCCTTTCATTGTTGGTCATGAGTTATATATATTGTTGGTCCATCCTGAGTGTTTGAGAATTGCGTGTTGATACCATTGTTAATACCTATTGTTGCACAAACTTTGCCTTGCATTGTTGGTCATGAGATATTTCTCATTAATATGCCCTGTCATAATTATGAATATCGATTTTTTTTATCAAAAATTATTATTTTCCCGAAATCTGAGGTAGACAGTGACCTTCCTCATGCTTTGAAGGTTAAGTATGCAAAATTTCATCAAGATCGGAATAAAACTGTAGATCTACATAAGAAACAACAAACAGACAAACCAACCCACAAACAAACAAACCCACAAACAAACATCCTTTTTTATATATATAAAACTTAGCAGAGGACCCGGCGTTGCCTGGGATAATTATGCTTGTAGGTAAACAGAACAACCTCAAAAAGCTAAATTAAACCTCCAAATTGGTTAAATAATAACTCAATCACTACAATATAGAGCGAAGGGACTATCCATTCTAAGAAAAATCCGAAAGACAGGAATTTACTTCTTTACTGAAAAAATCCATTCTAGGTGATATACCGGGACTTGATTTACCGAAAAAAAAAATTTTTAATGGACCTCTCCAAGGATGCCTTCTAGTCTAAATAATTTTTTACTCACGTACTCTTACTTTAGATGTACACTTGAGGGTGTTGCAATTTCCTTTCTTCTTTCGACGTCTTGAAGCAAAAATTGACCATTCATCACTTTTGTAGTCTATCGGTCGCCAATTCTTCTATTTAC